>JANZXR010343404.1:0-23924 GCA_027575705.1 Erythroxylum echinodendron
ATCATAGCTTATAGTTGGTTTTTGAGTTAGGAATGGGTATGGTTATAGTAATTTTCTCTCCTATATATTTTTCTTCTTTTAATTTCCTTGTTTTAAACTAAAAAATAAATAATTAATTAAAAAAGAGAAAAAGAAATGAAAAAATTAAAAAAAAAGAATAGAAAAGTAACAAAGGAAAAAGAAGATGTCTAGAAAATGAAAGAAGAGAAGAGACGTAAAATGAGTGCTAACTTTATTACGTGAGAGGAAAGAATTGAGTATTTTATTTGTCAATTTTCTGAATTACTTTGAATGCTCAATTAGCTATGTAGTTTAAAACTTCAATTTTCCTTTTTCCTACCCTTATCTCGACCCCATTACAATCGAAATAAAGACCTTCGGATTGATGTTTGTCTTTGATATGAGTGGTGGAGTTTAGATTAGTAAGCAAGCCTATAGTAAATACCTTACATAAAATGAACGATGAGTGAATATTTACTACCTTTAAATGCTTGAGAGGATAGAGAGTGGAGTGAGTGTATATCACACATGTTGATGGTTCTTTGAATTGAAGTGCTTGTTGATTTTGGCTAAATATGCAAAGAATTGCTTATTCATGGAGTATTATGAGTTTCAAGTTCTCAGGTTATGCTTATTGGAACGACCCTTGATATCTTTGGCTATTACATGGGAAAATTGTTGTTTCCATTGTTTGTTCTTTTATAATTTAGTGCTCTTTACTACGCTTAAGAACAAGCATAGTTTAAGTGTGGGGGAATTGTTGTGTCTAGTTTCTGCTACTCTTAGTTACCTTCATATCTTAATTTTGGTTATAAAATCCTTGTGTTTTGATCCTACTGTGAGATGAATTGAGTGAAAATGGTGTGAATATTACATGAATGTTAATTAGATTGTCTCGTGAATGTTGCATGGAAATCAGAAGAATTTTTCATGAAAATGGATGTGACATGTTAATTGCATGTCACACCCATTAATTTAAGTTAATTCCATGAAGATACACACCTTAATTCTATACACACACACATGTTCTTTTTTCCAACTGCAACGTTCTCATCTCACCATGCATGCTTCACGTTAATTCCATTCTCATAGCTATGCACACGTAGACATACTCCAAGAAACATGTATTAATATATATGTTTAATCACTCACGTTAAATTCATGAAACACTAGTTGTCATTCTCTCATTTTTCTAGCTGCTTACTTCATGGTTCTTTTCATCACTATGCATGTTTAACGTTCTTTTCATCCAGCCATGTTTCACCAGCCATGTTCTACAATGTTTCATCAATCAGTAGTTGTCTTCACATTCATCAATTCATCATGCATGCTTCACATTTCACCTATTAATTATCTTGAACATGTCACAATTGTGATATTTAAGTCATGAATGTGTATGGTATTTAACATGCATGGCTGTGACATGTAAGTCACAACCATGACTTACATGTCACGACCGTGACATGTAAGTCATGCCTATGAAATATTTTAAGTTTTATTCGCATGTTTAATTCATGGTAGCTTTAGACGTTTAAACACAAAACTCTAAACCTAAAGATAAGCAATAGAAGAAATGTTAAGGAGGGGTGACGGCGATCTTTTCACCATCTAGACACTATTCCATTCACTCACACACCACCAAGGGATGGAAACTCAATCAGGAGGAATAGAGAGATAGAAAGAGAAGAGAGAAATAGAGAAAGGAAATAAAGTTAGTCGGGAAGAAGAGCAAAACAGCAAAGAGTTGGAAGCTTGGGAGAGACTGAAAGTGAGAATTAGAACTAAATCTCATTCAACTCGTAACATCTCTCACAGCTATGAGAGGGCCATGCAATTACTTTGCATGGCCTTAAATTCTCACATCGTGAGAATTAACTTGAGAAAGCCATTGTGCTAGCTAGGTGTCACTCGGTTTAAACCTAAATTTTACTACATAACGAAAAGAGAGTGATGATAGAGAGGACATTCGGTGACTGTCGGACCCCGTTTTCAGAGCCCAACTATCCAGAATATCATAAAACGTGAGCTTATTACCCTATAGGGTTATTTCAAAGAACCCTTATTAGCCAACTATCTGGAGTCATATAACGTGGGCATAATCCAATGAAAAACATCTTAATCATTATTGATTCATCTTCATGCTTTGATACCATAACATGTAAGCCTCATTTCCAGAGTCCAACTTTTGAGTCATAAAACCCTAAATGTTGGGTCCTGGGTCCCAAAGTTCCCGCAGTGAGCAGACGAGCACTTCTGTGAAAACCTTTCGAGAAATGTTCGCCGCAGCGAACTCTTGACTTCACCACGGTGAACTCTTGACTTCGCCGTGGTGAAGTTCCCATATTAGACCCAAGCGTCTCTCAGGATAATTAAGCCGCGGCGAAGATGCACAATTAGCCATAATAAGACCTTTCGGGAAGGGTTCACTCAATAGCCTTCCCTAGGTCTCTTCTCTACATCTATCCACTCCTTACTTTCACTCTAAGTTGTCTCGAATTCACTCCTTCTAAGGTAACATCATTTCATGACAATTCAACTACTAGTGTTATTTCGTCAAATTCTCAAATCTCTACTCAATTTATTCACTATTACAACTAATTATCATCCTTCACAATTTCCAATCTTTCTTTTTTCATAACACATCTTACTTATACGTAACCATAATTTCTGTGCAAAAATTCATCATCTCAAATCAATTACTTCCTCAAGTATCCCTAATTTCAACTCAACCTTATCCATATGCAAATTCAAATTTCCACTCAATGGCATCCATACATAATTCATAATTCATTAACATCAAAATATAAGAGTTTTTACAAAGCCATAATGGCATTTCAAACCACAATATCCACAATACATCAATATTTCATAATCCTAAAATACATAAGATACTTGAACTAATAATACTTGAAATGTAACTAAAAGCCTCATTGTTACAAAATCTAGCTTAAAATACAAAAATATGCAACTTGAAGCGATGCCTTGACCCTCTTTCACTTGATCTCATGTTCTTTACCTGAAGATGGGACAGATAAAAGGGGGGGTGAGCTTAAAGCTTGTGGGTAACAATTTTATAACCAACAACAAGCAAAGCTATTGTAAAAATTCACATGGAATTATAGAGCACATAATTTTCAAATTCTCATACATCAAGCAATTTGTAAGCAATATAAATCATGCATTAAACAAGTTGGTCAACACAGAACACATCAAAATCATAAACATGTAAGCACATCCAAAATGGTTTGGGTGGATCCAAAATAGAACGTACTACACATTTTCCATAAAAGTCTTGTGTAGCCGTGAAAATAACGTACTATCGCAATCCCACTTAATGGTCATGCGTAGCCGTGAACTTGTGGGAGTCCATGAAGGAGCTCCATGCCACTAGTGGGCAGGCGGGAGAAGACTTTTGTCAAAGTATACTTGACTTAGCTTAGGGAACCACCACAAACCCATATAATCATGCATTTCACAATTTGTAAACATATTGCCTCAATGAAATTTTTTCGAAACTTGATTTCATAACCATAATATCGTTTCAAAAATCAATATCCTTTCAAAATCATTTACATCATTCGTTTTATAAACCAATAACACATTTCATATACAAACATATGGCACATTATCAAAGCATTCAAGAAGCCTTAACGGCACATTTATAACACAATTGAAAACATTTCAAACTTTCTTGGTTTGGAAGAAACATTAGGGGCTTATTACTTAATTATAAAAGTGTAACCCACCTTGAAATCCTTACTTATAATCTTGCTTAGTGATGTCTTTGCTCTTGCTCCTCCTGCTTCTCTTGTCTCACTTGATTTCTTTAAATAATAACTAAAATTCCATTTAATTAGGTTCAGCAATCAGAAGGTCATACCTTAACAATTTAAACTATTTCTCATGCTGAAACAAAATTCTATATTCTGCTTTCCATCCCGAAATTGAAATGCTTAGAGACCGAATTTAGACTCTATTCCTTCATAGAATTTGTATCCCTATGTCTCTTGTTTGCTCCAAATAAAAAGTCACTTCATTTGGAAAACTAAAGAAAACGTTATGCTCAAAATACCGAAGCATATTTTGTGCTGGAAAGTTGGCCACAGCAACCCAGAAAAGTTCGCTGGGGCATACTCTGTGCTGGAAAGTTGGCCGCGGTTCTAGAGAGGAAGAGTTCGCTTGAAATCTTACAAGTTCTCCGCAACGGACCCCAAGAGTTGGCTGCGGTGAACTTCGTCCTTTAAGTTGGTCACGGCGAACGAAGGGGAGTTGGCCACGGCGAACTTTGACAGAAGCATACGCAGATCATGTTTCATTTTCTAGATTTTAACTTCCCACACATATTCAACTTCATTTCCACTTTCATTTCACTTATAAGTATCATAAAAAATGATTCATTCAAGAAATCAAGAAGGATAATGCTCATACTTACTTGATTAGCCTCAATGTCTTAAAATTCTTCAAGAATCTCCAAAACCCTAGCTCTTCTCTTCTCTTTTTTTCCCTCCTTTCTCTTCTTTCACTCACGATTTTTGCTTCCCTAAAATGCAAGACTTCATTTACTTCTTTCACTAATACCCTAAATGAATTAGCAAAGTCCACTATGCCCTTCCATGTATACCTAAAGTCTATTTAAACTTAAGTGGTCTTCTAAAAATGCCCTTATATCACTTTACAACATTAATACTTTAATTTCATTAATCCATGAAATAAATCCTCCTAAACTTGTCATAATAATTAAACTCCAAATAAAATGATTTATATAACAAGATCACAAAATTTATTCAAATTATGCTTAATAAAATCAAAAAAAAAAATTGGGGCCTAACATTTCTCCCCCTCTTAAAAGAATTTCGTCTTCGAAATTCTTATCTGACTGATCAAGAAGGCAGGATGTTCCTCCGTTTCCCATTTAACTTCATCCCTTGAATAATTTCTTTCAAATGACCAGAGTCAATAGACCCACTCGGTCTTTCAATCCCTTATTTGGTCATTCACTTTCTTAACTAGTTCAGTTCCTCATTATGCTTTAGATCACTCACCAATTTTTTTCCACTTCCTGTGTCAATAACACCAATATCATATCATATCAATATTTCTTAACATAGTCACAATAACACATCTTTGTTGATAATACTAACTCGTAAGTCAATGGTCCGATTCTTAGTAACTTCATATGGACCAATATAATTCAGGCTTAGTTGATTCTTTATCCTAACCTGAGTACCCTTTGTGCTCAATGTAAGTACACCTTAGGAAGGTGATACTCTTAGAAACATTTAATATTTTGCTTCATAGTTTACTTCTCTTTAATATTAGTACATTTAACTCTTATGTCTATCTCACTGTATTCCATGTCTTTGATGTGGATCCACCTAATTCATTTATCTTTCTTGAATGATTTTCTTCATTCATTAGATTTCATCATATTTCACATTGACTTATCCTAATGTTTGGTCATTCATACTAGTTTCTCCACACATTTCAATTTATTCTCAATCTTAACTTCTTGTGTGTGAAACACATTCATCCGGTCAAATTTGTATCTCCCGAATATATTTACACATAATATAACATGGACCTATATACTCCTCATATTAGCAACTATAGTTTCCTCAATTTCAAGAATCCACTTATATAGTTGGATATTTCACATCAAACAAAATACATACTTTTTCAGTAGCATATTTTGCATTTTATGCTTGGGTATCCATTAGGGATAGGACTCCAATACTCACTTTCAAAGCATGTCATATTCATTTCAGACTTGTTCTTTCAGTGATCATTCTTAATATAAACTATCTGATCTACTTAACCTAATTCAATGAAATTCTTCTTCGAAAGAGGATTTCTTGGTACTATCATCTATATTGTTCATGCAATCTTATCAATTAACCGTTATCATCATCGTATTATTAGCCATTCTTAATACCTCAAGAAGACCAAATTTCTATCGTTTTTACAAGGTCATAATGTTTTATTCAACAAAACTCAATGAAGTAATAAACATAATTACTGTCTCATATGCTTAGGTGTGCATCATCAAAGTCATACCATTCTGTCCACATATTTATTCCTGAAAATCACCAATTTATATCTTACACAATTGACACTTTGATCTCCTTTGATCCTAGACAATATTCCTCTCTTTACTCTTTCCTCATTTCTGTCTCATTTTCCTATTGTCACTTTTTCACCTTTCATATGTATATCCTCAGTCGATTCAAAATTATTGATGCATAATCATTATGAAATTCTAATCTCAAGTCCACTAATATCTTCTTACTGTAGATCATAACTCTTTTCACATTAGTCGAACAACCACTTCGGTTCCAATTTCCTCTTCTTAAGATAATAACAAGAGTATGTTTTCTTTGCATTCTTCTCGTACACTTTAATCTAATTAGTTATACTTATATCCATATATTCCTTAAACAATCCATGACAATACATTCGTATCTATATCACTTTCGAAAAATATCACCACAGTACAATTATTGGTGTCATATTCAATAATACATCCTCTAATACAATTGCATTGAATCATTATCTTCCATATATACTATTTCTCCTTTCTAATTATCCTCAACTTTCATTTTCTCATATCATGAAAGAGTATCTTCGTTTTCTCACTAATTCTATCAACTCAAACTCTTAACAATCACTCTGGAATACATGTAACTTGGCATATCTCGAAAAATGCCTATGTAAGATCCTAATTCTAGTGCTCTGATACCACAACTATCGGACCCTATTTCCAGAGCCCAACTATTCAGAATATCATAAAACGTGAGCTTATTACCTTGTAGGGTTATTTTAAAGAACCTTATTAGCCAACTATCGAGAGTCATATAACGTGGACGTAATCTAATGAAAAACATGTTAATCATTATTGATTCATCTTCATGCTTTGATACCATAACATGTAGGCCTCGTTTCTGGAGACTAACTCTTGAGTCATGAAACCCTAAATGTTAGGTCTTGGGTCCCGAAGTTCCCTCGGTGAGCCGACGAGTACTTCTGTGAAGTTCACCGCAGCAAACTCTTGACTTTGCATGGAGAACTCTTGACTTCGCCATGGTGAAGTTCCCATATTAGACCCATGCGTCTCTTTGGATAATTACGCCGTGGTGAGAAGCTTGACTTTGCCTCAGCAAAGATGCACAATTAGCCACAATAAGACCTTTTGGGAAGGGTTCACTCAATAGCCTTCCTTAGGTCTCTTCTCTACATCTATCCACTCCTTACTTTCACTCTAAGTTGTCCCGAATTCACTCCATCTAAGGTAACATCATTTCATGACAATTCAACTACCAGTGTTATTTCATCAAATTCTCAAATCTCTACTGAATTTATTCACTACTACAAGTAATTATCATCCTTCACAATTTCCAATCTTTCTTTTTTCATAACACATCTTACTTATATGTAACCACAATTTTTGTTCAAAAATTCGTCATCTCAAATCAATTACTTCCTCAAGTATACTTAATTTCAACTCAACCTTATCCATATGCAAATTCTCTCAATGGCAGCCATACATAATTCATAATTCATTAACATCAAAAGATAAGAGTTTTTACAAAGCTGTAATGGCATTTCAAACCACAATACATCAATATCTCATAATCCCAAAATACATAAGATACTTGAACTAATAATACTTGAAATGTAACTAAAAGCCTCATTGTTACAAAATCTAGCTTAAAATACAAAAATATGAAACTTGAAGCGATGCCTTGACCCTTTTTCACTCGATCTCATGTTCTTTACCTGAAGATGGGAAAAATAAAAGGGGGGTGAGTTTAAAGCTCGTAGGTAACAATTTTATAACCAGTAGCAAGTAAAACTATTGTAAAAATTCACATGGAATCATAAAGCACATATTTTTCAAATTCTTATTCATCAAGCAATTTGTAAGCAATATAAATCATGCATTAAACAAGTTGGTCAACACAGAGCACATCAAAATCATAAACATGTAAGCACATCCAAAATGGTTTGGGTGGATCTAAAACAGAACGTACTATACATTTCCCACAAGGGTCTTGTGTAGCGGTAAACAGAACGTACTATCGCAATCCCATTTAATGGTTATGCGTAGCCGTGAACTTATGGGAGTCCATAAAAGAGCTCTATGCTATTAGCGGGCAGACAGGAGAAGCCTTTTGTCAAAGTGCACTTGACTTAACTTAGGGGACCACCACAAACCCATATAATCATGCATTTCACAATTCGTAAACATATTGCCTCAATCCGAAACTTGATTTCATAACCATAATATCGTTTCAAAAATCAATATCCTTTCAAAATCATTTACATCATTCGTTTCATAAACCAATAACACAATTCATATACAAACATATGGCACATTATCAAAGCATTCAAGAAGCCTTAACGACACATTTATAACACAATTGAAAACATTTCAAACTTTCTTAATTTGGAAGAAACATTAGGGGCTTATTACTTAATTATAAAAGTGTAACCCACCTTGAAATACTTACTTATAAACTTGCTTAGGGATGTCTTTGCTCTTGCTCCTCTTGCCTCTCTTGCCTCACTTGATTTCCTTAAACAATAACCAAAATTCCATTTAATTTGGTTTAGCAATCAAAAGGTCATACCTAAAAATTTTAAACTATTTCTCATGCTGAAACAAAATTCTATGTTCTGCTTTCCATCCTAACATTAAAATGTTTAGATACTGAATTTAAACTCTATTCCTTCATACAATTTGTAGCAATATGTCTCTAGTTTGCTTCAAATGAAAAATCACTTCATTTGGATAACTACACAAAATGTTATGCTCAAAATACCAAAGCATATTCTGTGCTGGAAAGTTGGCCGTGGCGACCCAGAAAAGTTTGTCGCATTTCTTTGGAAAAATTCGCGTGAAATCTTACAATTTTGCCACGGCGAACCCCTGAGTTGGCCACGGCAAACTTCATCCTTCAAGTTGGTCGTGGAAAACTAAGGAGAGTTGGCCACAACGAACCAAGGAGAGTTGGTCGCGGAAAGCTTTGACAGAAACATGTTTCATTTTCCAGATTTTAACTTCCCACACATATTCAACATCATTTCCACTTTCATTTCACTTCTAACTATCATCAAAATGCTTCATTCAACAAATCAAGAAGGATAATGCCCATACTTACTTGATTAGCCTCAATGTCTTCAAATTCTTTAAGAATCTCTAAAACCCTTGCTCTTCTCTTTTTCTTTTTTTCTGCTTTCTCTTCTTTCACTAACGATTTTTGCTTCCCTAAAATGCAGGACTTCATTTACTTCTATCACTAATACCCTAAATGATTGAGAAAAGTCCACTATACCCTTCCATGTATACTTAAAGTCTATTTAAACTTAAGTGGTCTTCCAAAAATGCCCTTATATCACCTTACAACATTAATACTTTAATTCCATTAATCCATGAAATAAATCCTCCCAAACTTGACATAATAATTAAACTCCAAATAAAATGATTTATCCAGCAAGATCACGAAATTTATTCAAATCATGCTTAATAAAATCAATAAAAAAATTTGGGGCCCAATAGGGACAGTCCTAGTCGACATCACTCTTCTCCTATTTCTCTTTAGTTATTCTTCATTCTTCAACACCAATAGTGGCGATGGAGAGGATGGTCAATGATGAGAGCTTGAAGATGGAGATGAAATGCTAACTTTCCTAACACCGATTCAGAGTTCCAATCGAGGCCAAGGAGCACATTAAGTTGAATGTTGTTGTGTATCGTTTTCTTTACCTCTTTTTGGATTGTTTATGTTATCTTTTATGGATGGATTGGGTATTGTACAAGAATGATTTTAATGCTCTATTGAATCGTTTTTCATGAAAACCCATAGCTAGAACTTGAATGTGGTACGTAATAGCCGTGTTGAAGGTCGTATATGGCAACTAACAGTATTAAATCATTAGAGATAATATAGCATAAATTAAATAATCTAAGGTTATATGATTGTTACTTAAAATGGTCTGTTTTTCTCACTTGTAATGTGACTGTCTGGATAAACTTAGAGAGCTTGTTCTAGGTTTCCTGATAGTTAGGGTCAATTAATGAGCTCTTCTTGATTAACTAAGATCTAAGGAAAAACCAGAATTAGCAAAGTTTATTGTTAGATGATAATTCAACGACATCTGTGAAATTATGCTTAGGTCGAGATTAAACCAAAAAATTGGATTTCAACTCATTTATTAACTTTATCACTTTGCTTCCGTTTAATTTGATTTGCTTTTATAGATTCAATTTTACTTTGTCTTTTAATTTGCTCCAAACCAAAAACTCCATGTCTTGCTTATACAGATAATTTAGGAAAGTAAATGGAGTTAATCTTTGTGGGATCGACCCAGACTTACTAGTAGCTATAGTTATAGTCTAGTTATTTTGGTAGTGCTACAACACGTGACCACCTAATATAGAGAAATTTTATCTTTTATCCCCCGCTTAAAGTATCTTTTATATAGGGAAGACCACCAACTCTTCATCATATGAACTAGGAAGGAAGTATTTCTTAGTCTCCAAGTGAACTTCGTCCCCCACAACCTCGCTCAAAGTTTTCCTTTAAAGGATCTTAGTAGAGTACGTTTGAAATGGAGCTTCGGTAGGGGATGAAGGTAAGGAGATTTCAACTATTTTAAAGTACATTAAACTTGATGCCTCAAAAGCTGCACAGAGAGAGCAAGATACTTAGGGGCTTCTTTCACCTTCACGAGTGGGAGATCAAAGGCTGCTTGTTTTGTTACCAAAGATAAGAAAATGGAGATTGATGTCTCCCTCTAACTTGATTCAGAGAACCAAGAAGCAGAGCACGATCATGAAATGAAACAAGACAGGAACTATAAAGATCCAAGGTATATTAATGGTCCACAAGACAACAATGAATCAAAAACAGAAGCAGCTAGAGGAGGAGACGTTGTGGAAGAGTTCTCTGCAGAAGAGTCATTTATGAGGAAGAACATCAAGTCAGAAGAGTTATCTTCTCTGCAAACGGAGATGAATCATATAAAGAAAGAGAACCAAGTGTTGAAGAAAGTAATGGAATAAACCATGAAAGATTACTGTGACCTGTAGAAAAAACTCGTTTCCCTTCAAAAGGTAAAATTTCTCTTTTTTCAAATCAACGATTCCAAGTTAGTTTTAAGTATTTCGAAGCCTATTGTGAATTAATTTGATGATAAAAACCTTTAATGTATATAAATGTATCTTATTTTCATTTAAAACTAAGATGCAATATTAGTCTCATTTTATGGCCAGAAAAATCTACATTATTTCACGTACTGATATTAAGAGGTCATCGAGCAAAGCAAACGGTCATTATCAGTGCAACTAACTAGAACCAGAGAGACTTGTTCTTTCTTCGGCCAAATTTTTCTAGCTACCCAAACACATAATCGTCTGCATACCTGTAATTATTGTATCGATACTCTCCTCTACTTCTTCGCTCCTTTCAACATCAAGGATCGATTCTTCATCTTCTTTTAGGCTTATCCAATTTAAAACTAAACTCAACCCCATCATCCCAAGACCATCAATTTCATCTTCTTCTCTCCGCTGCTCTATATAAACCTTTTCTTTCTTTTCCGACAACACCCTCCTAGATGTAGATGTTTAGGCCTCTCATTTCTTGCAGAATAATTCAATTGTTGATTTTGTGAGGTTCAACAGAGGCCCTGACAATAGCGGGGCCTCTATTGTTAGTTATGAAAGAGGTTCAGCACTTCTTAAGCCTTTCTTAAGGGTACTCTCAACGAGTTTTGCATCAGTTTTGATTCTCTTACTTGCCTGGTTTTTAAAATATTACATTAATTATGCAGGTTGATTTGGTTTCAACCATTCACATTGCGGATAAAGAGTATGCTCAATTTTTCTTTAATTTGTTTCTCCTTTTAATTATTATGGAGTTATCAGTTGATTTATTGCTGTTAAAACCTTAACTTTGATGTGTTTTCTTTGGGAGTTTGCTAAAATTTGTATGTGTTTTATCTGACATTTTGATCTCATGAATTTTAGATTTACCAAATTTTTATGTGTTTTATCTGACGTTTTGATCTCATGAATTTTAGATTTACTAGGAAACGTGTTCATGTATCTTTTCTGTTTTTCCTATCTTCTGTGATGACTTTCACTTGCAGTTGTCACGGTCTGCATGTGCTTTGAGACTCTACAAAAGGAGCTTGACAATTATGAGTGGGGAAAGTCTAGAGAATAGAAATCTTACTACTGCAGAGAAATTGAAGGATCCACGCACTAAGGTATTTAGCATCATCAAATTTATATAGTGACAAATGGCTAGAATCCTTATGCTTAATTTCCAGTTGGACTGCCTCGATTACCAGGCTGACAACTGTTATCATGCTGATCTTGACTTTACAATCCTCCAACAATAATTGGCGTTTATTCATTTAAATTTGTGAACTATTTAATTAATTCTATTTTTATTTATTTTGTAGGAAATAAATCAATAGTGAATTTTATTTAGAAGAATAGCCAACAAAATTTACCTTGGAGAGTTTTAGCTTAAATTAGTAACTATTAGTTTGGGTAACTGTAATAAATATAATTGTCTCGGATATAAAATTTTTCAATTTTATATATTAGAAATTAGAATTTTGTACATTTTGGTTATTTTTATATATGCTAATAATTTTTATTTGATTTTGTGATAATATCTTGACACTAAAAATCTGTATCATTTGTAACAATTTCTATTTTATGGCTACCAATGCAAAAATTTTTATCGATTAAGCAATTAAATTGTTAAATTTAATAATATTATTTATGACAAACATGAACATATTAGTGATAAATTTATTGCAACATATAATATTTATTTAGTGACAACATTATTGTAACATATAACTTTCATACTTGTGACAAAATCTGCTAGACAATATAGCCACTAATGTAAATTTCTTTTACAGCTAATGTAATTTCGTTAATAAATTTATAGTTTTATTTGTGATAATAATAAACACGTTAGTAACAATACTTTTCGTAAAAACCAATTTTCATTTTTGTGATGAAATGATGTTGACACTTTTTTATTAAAATATTAGTGACCAAGAAGTAACGGACACTAATAAAAAAATTATTAGTGACAAATATTTTGTCATAATTTATAATTATTTTAGTGGCGATACTGTTGTAACAATAAAATGAAGTATTGTTACGACTATATTCGTCACTACTTTATATTATTTGTGTCGATAAACTTGTCATAAATATGTAAACTTATTGTGACTATATATTGCTGTCACACATTCCATATGTTTTAGTGTCGGCCCTGTTGTCACAATCTAATTAAGTTTTGTTACGACTTAATTCGTCACTATTTTATATTATTTGTAATGATAAACTTGTCATAAATATGTAAAGTTATTATGACCATATAGTTTTGTCACAAATTTTACAAGTTTTAGTTATAATATTTGTATCACAAATTTGTTGCATAATTGTGATCATTTCTTAAATTAGTCATTATTTCAGTAGTGACGGAGGTATTTGTGACGGGAGGTGACGACTTCAAATATTGGTCACTATTAATAATAGTGACTAATATTACTGCTTTTAGTGACAACTTTTACTTTTACTAAAATTAAAATTTCTTGTAGTGTCATAAATTAAATTTATAAATAAATTTTTACTCAATTTAAAGTAATTGAACACTTTAAAATATAATAAAAGAAAATACTATAATTTTGATACATACAATGAAAAAAAGAAATCAAGTATAATATATATGTACTTGGATATTCACAAAATTAATATTTGTCACATTCAATTGATTGATACCTTCAAGTTTCAACATAAAATAATTTTCAAATTTGGATGACATTTATTATATTTTGTTAGACCCACTTCACGGGGGTTAGAATTGTTAGATACTTACATGTGAATGAAGAGAGGGCTTATTTTTTCCTTGCAATTAACAGAAAATGGAGATAGCATCATAACATAGTTACAAAACCCTAAATTTTGTTTTCCAACCGTTAACAGCTCTCTAACTTTTTCTTCTCATCTCTATCTCTAGACTCTTGGCTTTTCTTATTTGTTTTTTGAAGAGGGTCTTGTTTATTAAGATCTCTTAGCCTTCTTTAATCTCCCTCATGGAGCTTGACCTTCATCTTTTTCATTGGCAAGTTCCACAGTGGAGCATGGAGTGGTGCTAGCAGTGGAGCGACCAGTGGTGCAGTGACTCGGTGGTAGTGGGTGGCCAACGATGGTGGAGGGAGAGTGAACCTTGAAAATGGTAGAGAGGAGAGAGACTAAAATGTTGCATAGGATGTTTTATTTTGATTTTTGTTTTATCGCAATTTAATCCTTAAAGATTTAGAAATTTACAGTACTAGCCGGTACCAGATAAAAATCCGATATTGGCGGGTACAGATGGCCGGTACTAAAAAAACTAATTTTGTACCATGTTTCAATCATACGGTACTTTCAGGCCAGTGCGATACGAAACTCTCTTCTTTGATCAAACCCTTAGATTAGTGTTCCTTATAGATCATATTCTAAGTAATTTATTCTTTTTTGGTAATAAGATTATATAATGTTCAAACATATTCCTTTGACAAGTTATCGGGAAAAATAATGAGCATGACAACATGATCAGAAGTTCTTCCGGCGTATATATATATATACACCATCACATAAAATTAAAATAGCTGGTCAGACAAATGGAAAGAATGTAACATTTGTTCAGAACAGGAAGAAGAGAGATTGTTTCTCTTCTCGTTTCTTTTCTTTGATTTGTTTGGTTGTCAAAAGATTGAACTACCGGTACGACGAGGAATGAAAGAACTTTGGTTTCTGCATATGATGATGAGAAACTTTTATTTTGGGTGACCCACCCCTTTGTAGGACATTCTTAAAGGCTCTCACCTTCTTACCTTTTTTTACCGGTTCAGACTCCAGTTCCTGCAGGTGAAATTGGCATAAATTTACTACAGTAGTTCTACATAAAATTGACATACAAATTATATCACCCAATATGTATTAAATATAAAATCGGATACAAAAATCATCTACCTTTTCTCTTCCATTAGGTTGTTTGTTCTCTTTCTCCGCGTCATTGGTATCTGTACATAAGAAAATAAATAGTTATCAAACAACTAGGACCTAAAGTACATTGCGTTTATCGTATCTATATGGCATGCACATTTATTAAAAGAGGGCATGCATTTTCTTGACCACCTTCATCATGGCTACTCATTGAGCCTCTGAGAACACAATACACCCTGAAACTAGGAGACCCTGGTGATGCGATTAAGCTATCTTCTCTTGTACGTTTGTCGTCCTTGTTTTCTCCAGCTCCCTCCTTGCCGAGCCTCTCCACCAAAATTTCCTTCTCATTGAATGTTTTAGGATCGACCCTCTTCGTAATTGCTGCCTGATCTTCTGGCTCCCTCATACGTAATTGTTGGCCAATCAATGCCGACGAGCAAACAATTTTTTGGCCATTATCGTGGGACCTTATTTCCCTATCCGCCTCTTTATCCCTGTCATTAGAAACCTATACCCATTTTAGGAATCCCCGTTCACTTAGTAGTGAAGAAACACTTTTGGGACCATTATTTGCCAAATAAGTCGTCTCTTCCTCTTTGCCACCTTTATCACTTGTAATGGATTTTTGAGGGAGGGCCTTAACATCAACGGTTGACTCTATCTCCTCCAACGACGTCATGGAAATCCCACAACCCATGAAGTTGGTGGAGGAGAAACATGAAAAGAAGACGAAGAGAAAAAGGAATTAGACCTCTACAAGTTGCATGGGAAGAAGTTGTTTTACTTAACTATTGTGGTTGTTGAAGAACCAATTGGTAGCGTAAATAAAAAGGATATCAAAATAAACGAGGGATTCAACGAGTTTTTCGGGGTTTGGTAAATGAACCAATTACAAATGCACGTATAAACAGTGTGGCTTCGCTCGAATTGTCATCATTCATGTCATTGGTTCCATTTGTGGTCTCTTCCATCCATCGTCTTTCTACGTTTGGTTTATACCTTCCTACATGTATGATATCGTGCTATAATTAGTCTAATATTAAAATCACCTAGTTCCTAAAATTCTGTGCAATCTCAATAAGAACAGATGTGTTATCACTAGTTTCATTTCGTTTTAAATAATTTAATATGATAACCAACTCTTAAAGCTATCAGTTATAGGCCTTCCACCCATCTTCTCGCGACTAAAATTTGCGGAACATCAATGAATAGAACTCTGAACTTTGAACATAGATAAATCCATTTCCAAGGTTAGTATAGGAAGTTTAAGACCAACTACATCGCATCTTCAAAAAGAGAAGGAAAAAAAAACTAAAATAGAGGAAATATTAATTCCAATCCGCCAGTAAATTTGACTAAGAGTGTTAGCATCACTTTATTACTGTTCATGTTTTCTTTTCTTTCTTTTTTTTTATTTTTCAGCTCTTTTTTCTGTTTTTCTCTTTCTCTTTCTTCCTTTTTTCTTTTTTTTCATTCATTTATGCTTTCTTAATTCTTTCATTCTTTATTTTATTATTTAAACAATATTCTAATATTTTTATTATATGTTTATTTAAGTAATTATAACTTTATAGTAATTTTAAGGTTTAGTCTCATATTTATAAATATTTTTATTATATGCTTATAACTTTATAATTATTTACTTATGAATAAATAATTTAAATAAATAATTTAAAATATATCCATTAGAAAACATCAAATAAGTAAATCATAAATAAATTGATATTAATAGTCGAATAATGCAATAAATTACGAATAAAGATATAAAATACACATACATAACTATTAATAGTCAAGTAGTAGTGCTAAATTAAAAAAGTACAAGCAAAATATAATTAACTGCTAATACAGAATCAAAAAATTTAATAATCAGGTAGATCGGTTCCTTCTCTATCAATTTAGTAAAATATTCGTCAAAAATATTATTTGACAAATTTAGTTGTGGCCGTGGTTGATGGGTTTGATGCGATGATTGTTTGAGAATCCTTGTTTGTTCAGTTGCAATATAAGCCCGACGACTAGGATCTCTAATTTGATTCAAGTCTTGGGACATAGTTTTGATTTCTTCTGACATATTTTTGATTTCTTCTCTCCGTTGCTTCAAAGCCAACTTCTATCTCTGAATCTCTATCTTCTGTCTAGTCATTTCAAGCGCTACTTGTCTATTTTAGCTTTGTTTTTCAATAACTCAATAACCTTTCGATTTTCATCTCTAAAATTATTTATCTCAAAAGAAGATTTTTCCTCAATTTTTATCTTCGCTTTGGCCTTCTTCACCCCAATAAGCCTTTTGGATGAAGAGCCATGAACTTAGTCATCATTCAAATTTATACTGAAGTCAGAAAACATAGGAGATATCAATACCTGAGATTCAGGTGTTGGATTATCAGATCCTGATGACACATAGCTAGAAGTTTGCCTCCGGTAAATTTGTCTTGGTATGATGACATTATTATTAAAATTTTCCAAATCTTTAACAATGTTCCATATATGATCATATTTAAAACTTGTTTTGTAATTAACATCTTGTGTTTTGAAAAACAAGTTTCAAATAACATTGTTAGGTATGATCACATGGTTTTCCAAGAATGTTAAGTAGTCTTGATTGTATGCATTGGAAGTAGAAAATTTTTCTGACGGCTTGGTCGAGATAATATGCTAGATGTTCGGGATCACTAACTATTATTCTTGAAACTATTGCTTATTATAGTCTATGGATGTGCCAAACTTATTTTGGTATGCTAGGTACAAATAATGACATTAATGTGTTGGAATCATCACATTTACTTTCTAATCTTGCTCAGGGTTTTGCTCCTCCTACTCATTATATTATTCAAGGAAAAGATTATAATATGGGATATTATTTAGTTGATGGGATTTATTTGAAATGGTCCACCATTGTGCGAAAAATTCATGAGCCATGTTTTGTAAAGAAAAAATATTTTGCAATGAGACAAGAGTCATGTAGGAAAGATATGGAGCGTGCACTCAAAGTTCTACAATCGTGATTTATGATTATTTTAGGACCGACACATTTTTGGAAAAAAAAAGTGTTGCATGATATCATGACTGCTTGCATTATTTTGCACAATATAATTGTTGAGGATGAATGTGATCTTAATGGACCAATCCCAATTTTAATGGAAGCACCAAAACCAAATGTAGAAAGGGTGACAAATGAAAATACCGTATTTCAACAATTTCTTGCCCGAGATAAACAAGTTAAGGACAAAAATGCATATATCGAATTAAGGAATGCATTAATAGAACATTTATGGAAACAATATACTAATTCAGAGGATAAGTGAATTATGCTATGTCTATTTTCAGTGGTGATTTATCTTTTAATTTTTTGATGTAATGAATGTTTTGTGCCTTTTTTATATCAAAATGTTTTTTATTTATGAAATTCAATAAAATTTTATGATTGGTATTACGTAATTATATTGTCATTTAATGTATTTAAATAATGTGAAATAGTGCAATGTAACTCATATATTATTTCATTTAGTATTATCAAATAATAAATTACAGTTTAATTGAAATTTTATTATTTATTATTTATTAACTTAAAAGTATAACACTAATAATATTGTAAATAAAAATGTACGCAAAAAAAATAAAATTGGTCAAATTTTATAAAGTATTTTAATAATAAAAAATGAAAAGTAAATATGAATATTCTAAGAATATTCCTTTTTGGTGTGAAAAATAGAGATGTGAGTTGGGGTGAAAAGTTCTATAGTATCTCCAAAATCGAAGAAAATCTGCTCCATTTTGGAGGAATGGGTTGGAAATGCCTTGAACATGAGACCCTATAAAGTTAGCATAATTTTTAACCATTTTAATCAAACTTTGAAACGGTTAATTGGAATTTATTTGATTACTTTATGGCTTTAGGTAATATTTTATTTTTATACTTATTCTAAATTTTCAGTTAATTCACTTTTCATTCTTGTTTATAATCACTTTTTATTCTGAAAATTTTTTAAAAACTAGACAAATTCGTTTTCAAAAGTTTTACAAACCACTTGTCAATTTTTTACTAGAAATTATCCATATTTGTTTATTGATTATTACCCAAAAATTAGAAAATCAAAGTTATCATGATTTAAGTTCTCAATAAAAATAATGAATTGTAAGAATCTTATTAAAATAAGTTTAAAAATTCTTAAGATTACGAATCAAATTCATAATAATCATGATTTAAATTTAATTTAGATAAATTATAATTTTAGACCTTTTATAATTAAACCGTTTCATATGCCCTAAATTTTGATGCCAATGGTTTTTCAATAAGAGGTTTGAGTTTATTTTATTTTTCATATCATATGTTAGGATTTTTGTTTAGCTTTGCATAATTATGAGGTGTTGGGATTAATATTGTGCTTGTTCGGATTTCAAACTTCAACAAAGTTTAATTAGTCTTTAGTTATGTTTGAGTTTGTTAGCCTTTGATTGAGACTTGCGCATAACTACGTATTGAGGATTTAGTTTCAAAGTATAATATAATAGTTATAATATTGTAGGTTTAGGAAATGTAAGTTTGGAATTCAAATGATGGCAATAAATAATGTGGATTCAACTAAATGAGATAAAGAAGTTTTAAAAGTTATTTAAACCTAATTGTACTTAATTTAAACTTAATTGAAAGATTAGGTAAAATTTGAGAGTCAAATTGGAGTTTAATATAAAATTTCACAAGATTTACAGAATCATTTGTAAAATTGCAGAAATTTGAAAGCTAACTTAGTTTAATTTATTCTCTTTTTCTTAGAAGTTCACAAGTCGATTTGATGATACTTTAAAATGGAAAAAAGTATGGAGATCAATTTAAGGATTTGAAATAAGTTGGGGGATGATTTAAAAATATTAGACATAATTGCAAATTTATTCTATGGAAATGTATAATGGTATATGCAACAAAATCATATATTAAAAGAAGTTAAAGGGAGAGATTACAAAACCAAATATCAAAAGAGCCCCTAAATTGGGAACATCTAACTAGCTTATGAGTTGTATACTTTAAAGGTTAAATATATAGGACCACTCTTGTGGTTTATACCTCTTTTTAATTCATCCCTTAACATTTAAAAATTATCAATCAACCCAATAGTTGAAGGTTTCTAACTTAGAAAATCTATAAAAGATATAAAAAAACATTGTTGCTTTTTGAAATATGGCATGGTTGTGTCACGGACAGTGTCATTTAGATTATTCATCCCACGTGACATCTTGCTTCATGTGTCATTATTATTGTAATCCATATGATGCCATATAAAGAGAAACAAAATCTTTTCAAAATAGTATTAAATCAAATATGAATATAAGCAAATATAAATACATTGCTGTTGAAAATGTTAGTTTATGCCTTTGGAGCCAATCAATCAGATGCAAATTAATGTATGACATTATTTTAATTAATGAAAAAGGCATTATTTATCTTTATGTATTAGTTTAATTAATATTTTATGTTTTAGTACTAAAGGTAAAATCTTTGGAATAATTGAAATTATGATGAGATCATAATTATTATTGTTCCTAATGTTCATAGTTGTAGTTTCATTAAGACGGGATATTATTTAAACAGTAAAATTAACACACATTATGTTTCTTTCTTATGAAGAAAGTACTTGATCTCATAAATTAAAGTGTGGAGATACTTAAACTAATATGTGGGTGATTATTAGAGAATAAGTCAGTGAACTAACCTAATTATGAGAATTATGAACGTAATTTTACTTATGTGTTTGTAGATTAACTCATAATGATGGTTGTATGATTAATCTTCAGGCTTGAGATTACCAAGGTATCTCATGTGGGAATTACTATATTTTAATGCTACTTATGAATCGTCATAGGATAATTCAGTTGGTAGTACTTGGATGCAATAAGAACCATACAGAGATAGTTAAGTAAGTCAATAAAAGATTTGTCACTCTAAAGTAATTAGAGAGAATATTCTACTGTTCTTGATTAGTAATGATTTGTGGAATTCTCTGGCCAGAGTGAATAGAAATTTAAAAAGTGTTGGAATCCAACCGTGATCAAATCATGGACACAGTGGAAAAATTTTTTTTATGAATTACGAGCGGATCCCAATAATTGAATAAACTTGAATAAAATGAAAAACAAATTAGAAATTGTACCTTGTTCGCCTTCCTATTGAAAAACTTTTGAAACCTTTTCGATTAATCAATCACGAGTTGTTCAACTATTTAGTCTCTGATGGTATCTATAGAGCAATTCTTAAGATTGATTTTGAGAGAAAGAAGACAAAGTGCTAGCTTCTAAAATATTCTTCCCTTTTTAAATAGAAAAACTATTAGGGTCTTTAATTAAAATTAAATTTCTTTAATTATAATTAGAATTTGAATATCTCATATTTGATTCCAAAAGTTTCTTAAACTTTATAATTAAGTCCAACTTAATTAAATTGATTTTTCTTTCACAAATTGTTCTTTGATGTGTGACTCATTAGACTCCTAATAAATTGGCAATGATTATAAATTACAGTTCTAATTCACAATTAGAGTTAGATAAATTAAAATTTCTTTTGGTTTATCTTTAATTCTCCAATTAAATAATTCATAATCATAAATTATGATTATCATCTAGCAACATGTCATGATTACCCAAATATCAGGAATGTCAAAGTCATTGACTTAACCTGTCCATACATGGCTATGATGTATAATTTAATCCTTTCGTCATTCAATATTCTAATTGGACAGAGTATGGATACAATGTCTACTCTTATCATCTAATCATGTTCATTCTTGCTAATTAGTAATTGATTTATAATTAAAATTTGAAAACACATTTTCAAATGTCAATTCACTATGGCTAGAGAATTCCATAAATCATTACTAATCAAGAACAGTAGAATATTCTCTCTAATTACTCTAGAGTGACGAATCCTATATTGACTTACTCAACTATCTTTATATGGTTCATACTGTAGCTAATTACTAATGAATGAATTATCCTAGGATGATTCATAAATAGCATCGAAACATAGTAATTTCTACCACAGTAATTCCCACACGAGATATCTTGGTAATTCAAGTCTGAGGATCAATTATACAACCATCATTATGAGATAATCTATAGACAAATAAGTAGTTTTCCATCCAGAATTCTCATAATCGAGTTAGTTCAGTGACTTATTCTCTAATAAACACCCACACATTAGTTTAAGTATCTCCATACTTTAATTTATGATATCAATTACTTTCATCATAAGAAAGAAACATAATGTATGCTAGTTTTACCATTTCAACAATATCCCATCTTGATGAAACTATAACTAGGAACATGTAGGAATAATACATAAGTGTAAATTGAATATCATAATTATGATCTCATCATAATTTCAATTACACAGTAATTATTCTAAGGATTTACCTTTAGTATTAAAATATAAAATATTAATTAAATTAATACATAAAGATAAATAAAGCCTTTTCATTAATTAAAATAATGTCATACATTAATTTGCATCCAATTGATTGGCTACAAGGGGCATAAACTAACAACAAGATTTTTTCAAATTTCAATTATAATTTAATTACTAATTGGCAAGAACGAATATGATTTTATGAACAGAATAGACACTGTATCCACACTTTGTCCAATTAGTACATTGGATGACGAAATAATTAAACTATACATCCTAACTATGCATGAACAAGTTAAGTCAATCACTTTGATATTCCCAATATTTGGGTAATCACGACATGCTGCAAAACGTCAATCATGATTTATGGTTACGAATTGTTTAATTAGAGAATTAAAGATAAATTAAAAGAAGTTTTAATTTAGCTAATTCTAATTGTGAATTAGAATTGTAATTTATAATCATTGCCAATTTATTAAGAATCTAATGGGGTCACACATCAAAGATCAATTTGTGAAAGAAAAATCAATTTAATTAAGTTGGATTTAATTATAAAATTTGCGAAACTTTGGCTATCAAATATGAGATATTTGATTTTATTAAAATTAAATTAATTATGATTAGAATTTGATTTTAATTATAATGAAAGAAATTTAATTTTAATTAAAAACCCTAATGATTTTTCTATTTAAATAAAGGAAGAACATTTATAAGCTAGCACTTTGTCTTCTTCCTCTTAAAAAAAATATTGAGAATTACTTTGTAGATACTATCAGAGGTTGGATAATTAAACAACTTGTGATTGACAAATCGAAAATAGTTTTAAAGGTTTTTCAACTGGAACTTAAGATATGATTTCTTATTCGAATTCATGTTTTATTCAAGTTAATTTAATTATCGAGATTCGCTCATAATCTATAAAATTGTTTGTTTTTCTGCTGCACCTGTGATTCAATCACAGTTGGATGCCAACAAAAAATTAATTAAAGTAACCATTGAGGAAGAGATGGGATGAAAAATCATGCTTATGGATCTTGGCAAGTTCACGACCATATTTTTGGGTTTGTGAAATTTGATTAAGGCTCTAATTTTTGGCTTTTAATTAGGGATTTTGATTTAAACTTGAATTTAAGAATTTTAATTAGAATTTCAATTTGGAGATACTAATTAGGACTTTGATACAAAGAATGTGATTGCTGCTAGTAAAAGCGAGAGAGGATTTTTAACTGTTGATAAAATCAAGCTTCGTCACCAACTTTATAAACTTTGCACTTTTAGACTTACAATTAAAAACTATTTTAATAGTAAGACGAAAGCACATGTATGCCATATTCCTTTGAATATTGATATTTTACTTATGTCGAAAAAGCTTCCTCTATTTAGGTTTTGACTATTTGCTCTAAATTTTATATAACATCCCCTCACTAATATGAAGGGTATTTTAGTCATTTGCAATGTTTAGGAGTGTTTATAGTGTAGTGACATATTCATGCATTCACATGC
>JANZXR010343555.1:0-23895 GCA_027575705.1 Erythroxylum echinodendron
TTTGCAGGTATCATTAGTGTATGAATCAAATGGTTAAACACTCAACATTTTTTATCAATAAACTACCCACCGTAGCTATGTTGGTAAAAGTATGGACCAAATTAAGACACTTCTCAAAAGTTGAGCATGAGATGCTTGGTAGTGTTTTGAGTGGGAGGGTCCTAGTTTTTTTTTTAATGGATAAGATGGCCCACTGTCACTTAGTCTATTATAGATAAGAAAAATAATCGTTCTATAATGTTTTAATTTTTTTAAGATTTGTTAAATCTATCATCATGCATACATGCATCATGATTTTATACAAAGTTCCAACAATTGTTAACTAGTATGCTCATGTTTTAATAATTTATATTTTTAGACATAATCAACCACAAAATGAATCCACTCACCCTGCTATTGACTAATAAAAAATTGGAAAACAGAGACAAATTTAATGAATGGAGACGTAACCTTGACATTGTTCATTAATATGAACGTATTTCATGGGTGTTAACTGAAAATGAGCTTACACCTCTGGGTGGAGATTCAACTCCTAAGCAAGTCCAACAACATGAGCATTGGCAGAATGCTGACAAGACTACTAAGTGTTATATTCTAGCTTCTATTAGCTGCATGCTGCAAAAGCAAATTACTTATATGAAAACTACTAGTGCAATGGTCTATCACCTACATGAGATGTTTGGTGTGAGGACTAGGTCTGCAAGAGTGAAAGCTATCTAAACCTTTCATAATCTCAGACAGAAACCTGGTGAATCGGTGCAAGATTATATGATGAAGGTAATCTTTGCAATCAATGAGGATGAGATGCTTGGGACGGATATGGATGTGGACACGCAGATGATTATGATCATCAATAGGTTAAACTCTTCTTTTTAGTAGTTTAAGTTAGAATATGAGCTCAACAACAGGGATTACACCTTGAGTGAGTTGATGAATACCCTCCAAAGCATAAAGGAGATATTGAATATTAAGGCTCATGGGCCAGAAGCTAATGTAGCATCTTCTTTTAAGCCCAAGGGTAAAGGCAAGGAAAAGAAAAAGGGTATAATGAAAAAGAAGGCCCAAATAGGGTCAAGGCCAAACCTATAAAAAAGAAGGCCAAAGAGAACATCAAAGGAAAGTATTTCCACTGTGATGAGATGGGCCACTAGAAAAGAAACTGTCCAGTCTACCTAGAGTCCCTCAAAAGCAAACAAGGTATAGGTTTCCGAGGTTTGTTAGGAACTAGAAATGTGGCAGATTTATCTATTTCTTGGATATTAGATTCAGGAGCCACTAACCATGTTTACAATTTGTTATAGGGGTTCCAGTAAAAGGAGAAGACTACCTAAAGGCCAGTTTCAAGTCAAGATAGCAGATGGCTCCTATATTTCAACAGAATCAGTGGGAGTAGTTATCTTGGATTTTCCTAGTGGTCATAGGTTATATTTGGAGGATTTTTATTACATGCCAATGATTGTAAGGAACATGGTTTCTATTTTTTATCTAATAAAATCTAGTTATTCCTTATATTTTGAAAAAGTTGTTTCAATAAATGAGAATAATGATTTTATTTGTGATGCGATAATTAAATAGGGATTGTTCTTTATAGAACCTATAACAGGCTCACTAAACAACACAGAATTGATAAAACCAAGACAATCTAATGTCTCTAGCATTAATTCAAAGTATTTGTGGCACTTAAGAATGGGTTCTATCAATTAGAAAAGACTTAACAGGTTAGTAAAGGATGAGATCCTTATGGGCTTGGATAGTGATCCATTACCCACCTGTGAATCTTGTATTGAAGGAAAAATGACCAAAGCCTCATTTCCTTCTAAAGAAAACAGATCTGAATCCACATTAGACCTGGTACATACTGATTTGTGTAGGCCCATGAATGTACAAGCTAGAGGAGGTTATGAATATTTCATAACTTTTATAGATGATTACTCAAGACATGGCTATTTGTGTTTGATGCATAAAAAGAGTGAATCCTTTGAAAAGTTCAAATAATTCAAAGCTGAAGCTGAGAAGCAACTAGGCAAACCATTAAAACAACTTCAATCAGATCGAGGTGGTAAGTACTTATCTGGAGAGTTCCAGCAATTTTTAATTGGCAATGGAATTGTTTCTAATTTTTCAGCTCCTCGAACACCTTAACAGAATGGTGTAGGAAAGAGGAGAAATAAAACTCTATTGAAAATGGGAAGATCAATGATGTCCTACGCTAGCCTTACAGAATCGTTCTGGGATATGTCATACAAACGACAACATATCTTCTTAACTTTGCTCCATCTAAATCGGTGCTTAAAACACCTTTTGAGTTATGGACTAGCTGAGTGCCTTCACTGAGGCACTTGAGGACTTGGGGATGCCCAACCCATGTTCTAAAGCCTGAATCCACAAAGATGGAACAAAGGTCAGAAGTATGTCTATTTGTAGGATATCCTATTGGGACTCGAGGGTACTATTTTTATAGTCCTTAGGATAGGAAGGTATTTGTGTCGAAAAATGCGACCTTCTTAGAGGAAGAGTTTGTGAGAAATCACAAAGGAAGAAATGAAGTAGTACTAAAGGAGTTAGCTATTTCGTCCAAACCAAGAGTTGTTTTGGACATGACAGAACAAGATGTCAAAATGGATTCAAGAGTTGAATCGAAAGAGCAACCTGAACATCAAGTTGTGCCTAGATGTAGTAGGAGTGTTATGAGATATCCAGATAAGTATCTGGGTCTAGGAGAAGGCTAAATTGCCATCTCAGACTAAGAAGAAACAGATCTCGTTACTTATACACAGGTTATTAATAATGTTTGATGCAGGAAAATGGCTCAAGGCGGTGCAATCGGAAATAGATTCCATGTATACTAATGAAGTCTAGGTCCTTGTAGATATACCACCAGGTCTAAAGGCCATAGGTTGTAAATGGATCTAAAAAAGGAAAAGGGGATCGGATGGAATGGTAGACATCTTTAAAGCTAGATTGGTACCTAAAGGCTACACTCAAAAAGAGGGTATAGACTATAAGGAGACTTTTTTTCCGATTGCCATGCTTAAGTCCATCAGGATTCTATTAGCCATAGCATCCTATTTCGATTATGAAATTTGGAAAATGGATGTCAAGACCGCATTTCTTAATGGGGATCTTGAGGAGACCATTTATATGACCCAACTAGAAGGATTCATTGAGCCAAGTAATGAGCATAAGGTTTGCAAGTTGCAAAATGGACTTAAGCAAGCATCTAGGTCTTGGAACATTAGGTTAGATAAGTCTATCAAAACCTATGGGTTCATACAAAACCTAGATGAGCCTTATGTTTATAAAAGAATACAAGAAGGTAAGGTTACTTTCCTAATCCTATATGTTGATGACATTCTGCTCATTGGGAATGATATGGGAATGTTATCTGCGGTTAAGGGATGGCTGAATGAATAGTTTTCAATGTCAAACTTATAAGGGATCGTAAGAACAAACAGATAGCTTTGTCTCAATTAACCTACATTGAGAATATGCTCAATAAGTTTGCCATACAAGATTCCAAAAATACAAAAGTAAGTTTAAATACTAATTCAATCAATAACTAAGAATATACCAATATATGTATAAATTAGCTTTAGTTTAGGATCTCCTAGGAATTTACTATATCCATTTCGTCTCTAATAAATGAATTATTGTTTCTTAGACTAATAAGAGTTATTAATTTTGGCTATATTATCTCTTAAGAGATATAATCCCTATTTATAGGTTAATCAACGATTGGTATAATTTATACTATGTTTTGATGGGAGTTTTGGTATGTTTTTAGGTGTTTATTAGATGATTATCATATATATAGGCTTAGAATTGTGTATATGAGAGTGTTTACTTATATTTAAGTGTTTGTATGGTTTTGAGCAAGATTTCAATCTTAATTTTGATGTTTCTAGAGGTGTTTGATATGTTTGTTAGTGTTGGAAATAAGATAATTGAAGAATAAGGAAGATGGTCGTGCATGTGGCTATATGGGTAGGGTCATGATTGTGACTCTTATTTCATGATCGTGATAAAGAGAAATTTCCTAGAGTTATGATCATGAAACCTATGACACGATCATGACAGAAAATTTCTAGGAGCGAGTTTTTTCTTTTATTTTAGGGTTCATTGGCCTTTTTGGAATTGATCAAAGTAGGAAAACCTAGTTACATCACCATAATCCTAATACATTATTTAAAAATATGAAACACATTAAAAAATGTAGTAACCAAAACACCTAAGTCAGTCAAACAAGAGGCCTAAATAGAGTTTTTCTTCTTTTCCTTTAGTTATTTCATTAATCTTGATATGCAATATGAATTCCAAGATGTTTAACATGTTCATGAGTTTCTAAATTTTATATTAAGGTTTATTCTAAATTTATTTTGTGACTTTGATTATTATTGATTCAACACATATTCTAGTGTTTCGATAATTATGTATGCTTATACTTGATAACAAATCGAGATAGTGAGTCAAGAGTAATCAAATTAGATTGTGCAATAAGATTTGAAAGCTTATTAAGTCCCATAATTGTCTAGTTAATAATCATTCGAAGAGAAATCTTTCGCTAGAAATTAATTATCCAATAAATAACTTCAGATTTAATTGAAAATGTTAGGGATAGTTTTGTGAATTGAGTTCACTCATTCCCTTAGTTGACTAGTACTCTATAGGAATACTATACAAGTAAATCCTTATTGGAATCCATTTATGTTTTACTTTTTCCATCCTTATACATGGTCTTCATGGAATAAGGGACAAAATTTGACTTTATATGTGCCATTAACCAACCTATATTACCTCCTTTTTACTGGCATAGTTACCAACTTTGAAGAGAATGAAATTATCTTCAAACAATAGAACCTCATTTAAGCATTTAGATTTCTATGTTTTCACAAGTTTTAGATCTTTCAATCAGAATTTGTTTTTTTAAAGCCACTATATTCCTATCCTTTTCCACTATAGGTGGAATATAGTGCATAGATTCTCATAAATCATCTATAGCCACTTGTTTTAGCTTATTGATGGATTCATTATTTTGGAACTTCCCTCCTCATTAGAAAAAGCTAGGGTAGAATATGGAGGGTAAGTAAGATTAGGTTTAGGTGGGATTTAGCTGGAAGGGGTGCAAAAGAGTTTTTGTTTCCTTAAATATTTCTAACAAAGCTTGTATCTATAACCATTTTTTAATCTAATTATGAACGAGGGAGAAATTTTATAAAGTTGTTTTAGGCAAAATAGTGATAAGCTAGGAAGCATTATTAGATAAAAGTAGCTATATATCCCTATTTGATGTTATTATTTGTTTTTGTGGTTTTTAGGTGAATTTAATGAATGGTAAAGACACACAGATAATATAAAATGGTGGTATGATGGGAAAAATGCTCAGGGTGGATATTAGTTTAAAAATAGTGAAGTTCTATAAGAGGGCTTAGAATTATAGACACAAAACAAAAGCTAAATACGACTTGACAGAGGAGATATAAAAGAAATTACACCAAGAGGATGAAAAGTGAAAATGATGGGGAGGCTACTTAATACCTAGATGTTTAAAAAATATAGTAGAGTTGAAGATTATGTGGTGTCTATTGAAAAGAATGTTGAAGATATTATTTTGTATGGAAAGGTTGGAGGTTTTTAGTATAGAGATATACTAGTATTTTCATTTCCATCTTACAAAAGGTATCCAAAATCTCTTTATCCTTTTATTCCTTCTTTGACTTCACTAAACTACTAGAAAAGGTAGGGATTAGTCTTAGCCACATTTCAAGGGTTAAAATTCAACTTTGATTTAGATAAGGCATCCCTTTTTTTCTCAAAATCCTTCTCAATATCCTCTTCAATGGAAATCGCAGTTGTGACCTCATAGGATTATTAAGCTTCTTAACTTTCCTTAAATTCATTGCACTAATATTCTTTTAATTTATCTAAGGTCGGGATGGAAATTTTCTTATACATTTTGTTTTTAAACAGTTGATAACAACTATCATTTGACTCATATGATTCTCCAAATTCTAAATACTAGACCTTATCTCTTGGATTTGAGATTTTATCTATTGTTGAAACCTGTTCACATCCTATTAGAATTGAAAGACATTAGTGGCAAGAGACTTAACCTTATCTTCCAATGACATGCCTGAGTTAGTGTAGGAAATTAGTGGTTTAGGTTGAAACTACTATATACCGATGGCCTATTTGGAAAATAATTATATTGGTTATTCCCTTCATAATTTAAGTTAGGATGATCTCTTTAACCTGTGTTATAGGTCTGAGAATATGGGTTGTACTGTTAAGAAAATTTTCTTTCTAGAGTTGACATCTTTTATGTCCTTTCTCGCAAAGTTGGGCACCTATCTACAGATGATTCACATTGACATATATCCCATAATATTTCACATTTTCCTACTCTACAGTAGTTTATCTAACAAAAAAGGTTAGCTTATCTAAACAATGATTAATGGATAAAGTATTTAGCTCATTTACTTTAATCATCATTAGAGATGACAAACTATTAGGAGTTTTCCACCATATGCTTTTAGAGTCTTTTCCTCCTCAAGAGTCTTTTCACCCAATACTCCACTAGTTGCTTCTAAACTCATATCTATGGGTAATAATCCTTCATAAAAATATTAGATAAGAAGCCGTTAAATGATATTATGATGGGGTAGATAGCACATAACTTATTGAAGGTGCTCCTAATACCTGTAAAGGGACTCTCCATATTGTTATTTGATCCCAAAAATGTCCTTTCTTATGCTCATTGTCTTTAATGATAGCAAATACTTCTCTAAAAATTGTCTTTCCATTTCAATTCACGGGGTAACATGTTTCGTAGTTAAATCGAAGAGCCAATTTTTTGTCACATGTTTTGATGAGAATGGAAAATCTCTAAACATAATTTTCTCTTCTGTTACCCGAAGAGGTTTCATGCTCAAATAAATGACATCGAGCATCTTAAGGTGCTTATAGGTGTCCTCACCTGTTAGACCTTGATAGTTAGAATGAAGGTGAATCAAAATAGATTTGAGCTTAAAGTATTAAGTTTAGCAAAATTTACGAAGGTAATAAAAATAGTTCGTTGGCTCAAATATGGGTCCATCAACTCCCTTAAGGTTTTAGGATTAGTTATAACTTCTTCTGAATCATTTATGTTCCTTAAGATTTTATGTTCTCCTTATTAAATCTATGCAATATTTTTTTAATATCTAGATCAAATAGTAAAGGACTTTGAATAGAAGACAAAGTCACTAACATTGTTATGCACAAACTTCAGCAGATATGAAAAGCCTAAGAAACAATTGTGAAAATTGATTATGAAAAAATATACAAAGGAGCAATCAATACTAGATACAAAAACCAAATCAACACTGCTCCCTAGCAACGGTGTCAAAATTTTAATGCTTACTGAGCACACTAAAAATTTGAACATAAATATAGACAATAAACTTATGGAAATGATGAGAAAGGATCATATTCATAGAAAGAGCATGACTAATTTTCATGTTAAACTAATTAGTGTAATAATATAAGGGAGAGTTTAGAAGAATTAGATTAATATAATTAAATAAAATTAAACTACAAAAGAAAATTGAATTTAACAAATCAAATTGTCAAATAGTAATCAGTATATTCAAGATGAATTCTTAATTCCATCCCACGCCTCACATTAATAAGCATATTCAAATGTAATGTTTCTTTCATACCTTTTCTTGAAAGTATTAACCATGGATTAATAACAATATTTATTAACCCTAATTTTTCCTTATATTGTAACTAATTGAAAAAATTTTAGTTAGATCTAACTATTAGACAACCTAGAATAGGCTCTTTACATTTTGTGCAATAATAACATTAAAAAAAGGAAAGTAGGTTAATCTAAGCAATAATCACATAAGCTTGAATTATTTAACTTATGATATATTATCTATAATAATGCATTATCAGTAATTTGCCACTCATGAATCAAATTGACAACAATTACATATTGCAATCATAATTCTAGTAGTTAATATACATATGAATGATGTAGAAAACTTTATTTAAATTGAATGTATATAAATCATAAACATTAAACGTAGAAAGACACAATCAATTTCAAACTAGAGATAGGAGCAACATTACTAAAATTTATTAATACATAAACATGATATTAGTCTTTAATATCCCATCAAATTGTAAGGAAGAAAATTAGCCACTCATAACCTTTTAAAGCACATGTCCTAAATAAAAGAAGAGGCATAACTGCCTTTTATATTTCATAGTTAGAGTTTTTAAAGTGGACATGGTTAGCCATATGAGCATGTGAATGACTATATCCTTTAACCTTGATGTAATTCTTTAATAATCATATAGACACAATCCTAGAGAGTTATACAGGCAATGTTCACAACTGCGTATATGAATTATAAGGGTGTATCCATCTTCAGACGTGTGAAATAACATCCTCAAAACTGTACTTGCTTGTAGAGACTTACATGGTCCCTTGCACGGATATGTATATGACTTATACAAGAATGTACTTCATCATAATAGGTTCATTCCTCCAAAATAAATGTAATTCTTTTATTTTATGTCCCAATTTTGTCCTTATTCCATGAAGGCAAATAAGACCGAGTAGTAGTAAAACTACCAAAAACTGCAAATTTGGCTCATTTTGCTTCTTTTTCCTCCATCTTATACCTAAACCAAAATATCAATCAAAATAAGTCTCTTAAATGCAAAATAAAAATCAATCACTAAGCATTAAGGAATATATAAATAATCAATTAAGTACTTATCACAAATCAATTCAAAATACTGAGATCATTAAGGGATAACTTTTTCTAGAAGTAAAACGAATATTATTTCCATGCTTAAAGAGAAACCAATTTATACAAAGCTAGAATAGATATACATGAAGTAGCATAACAAAAAAGGAATAGGCTAAATTGGAAAACTACTGAAGTTATAATTTTTACTTTAGGGTCAAAACAAGACAAAAAGTGTATGTGATCTTGTTAGATATTGCATCTACTTAGATCTTATGTACTAGATTAGGGCCAAAATATCCATATGATTTTCATCTTTCCTAAATAATCTATACTTTATCTAACATTGGATATGGTATATCAACATATCATTTTTAGTCTCCTTAGTGTTGAATTGTACATTTATGGCCTATTTATCAATGTTACTCCAGTTATAACAGTAGCATCATGTATTAAATAAGTCCATAATTAAGCTCTGAAGAGTTGAATAGTAATTTTACTTAAGGAAAAAGGGTTGTTTTCTTCATTAATAGCGTAATAGATTTCAAATTTTTAGAGTCTATTTATAACTATAGCGATTGCCTAGCAATTAGTATCCTCTTCACTAACAACCTTAAAATTAATGCACTAGATGGGTTAGGTTGGGTCCCTATACCATTCTTGTCCAATAGTATCTTGTTAGGGGTTTTAGTAGATTTTTTTTTGGCCCAAGGCAATTATGAAACATAACTTTTTGTTATATAACCAATAGACTATATTAGTGATGGAGGAGTCAAGTGTGTTGTTTGGAATATGGTCCATATATTATGTAGAACCCCTAGACAAATAAGCATTCTAACTCTATGTATTACCTTTGATTAGAGTTTGTACATTGGTACTAAATGGAATGATAGATTTTAAGGACTAGAATTCTATCACTCTATAGATTGGTCCCATGTCATTTTAATTATCAAGCCCAAAGGATGTATCCTTACCATTGCCTATCATATGCTTAATGGATGCTTGCACCTTAATGCTAGTAAGTGATATTTGTTTCGGTGACTAGGATGAGTAAAATTTGACATTATAACACCATATACTTCTTCCCTTTAAGAAATATTGATTTATACATATCACCCATTGGCCTTTTTTATCATCACATATTTTACAAATTATTATTACTAGAATTTGTTTACTCATGAGTATAGTTAAAAAAATGCCTAGTAAACCATTAACCTTAGGTAAGTAAGGCTCTAATTACAAGCTTACATATGCTAAGTTTTACTATTTTAGCCTTGATAATATTATAAGCGCATTGGTGATTCGCATAATATCTAAGGTATCGATCCCACGAGGAGGGTTGATCCAGTCCTAGAATCTAAGGTCAAAACTAAATCACAATTATCTAAAATAAATAATAAATACAGAAAATTAATCAATCAACAATCAATTATGAGAATTAAAATTTGAAAATAATAACAAAATAGCAAATCACACGACCAAGTAAATGATTAACCTAGAAACTACTAATTGAGAGAAAGGGGGTTTTAATCCCAAATTAATGAAAGTCTAATCAATTATACAATTACCGAATTATTAGGCCTAGATGGTCCTAGGGTGCATTACTCTCTCTTATTCTTTAAAACCTAATTAATAATCCCTAATTTAAATTGTGGAATTGTGATCTCTCGACTCACAATTGACCCAAAACCTAAATTAGTTCTAAAATTGTCTAGTAACCTGCAGGAAACTTATGCTTGATCTCTCGTCACACGATTTCACCAATTTGATTCATTTCTTTTCTATCAAATTAACTAACTTTCGTTAGCCCAATTTGGTGATATTCACTTGGCCCAACCTTTTAGTTTATGGTCACATTACTAAGAACAGATATTGAATCACAAATACCTCAAATAAAACAAAGTAAATCAAACTTCATTAATCTCAAGAATCAAAATCTCGAAGGTAAGTTTAGAAAAAAATCGACATTCAACAAAACCTATCCTCAACAATTATCCCATTTTCATACATCAATAAAACTGAAATAAATTCGAAAATATGCTTGGAACTGATTAATTGAGGTAGCAACGAGAGGAAGCTAAAGTAAGTCACTTGTTATTATAGAAATCACGTAATATGTAAGAATACACAAGAAGGGGGGGTTGAATGGTGATAAATCTTCTAAAATTGAAATCGTTAAAAAACTTCTTAATTTTTTTGATAGATTTATACAACTTACAAAACAATGCACTTAATTCATTTGAGTAATGCAATAGCGGAAATAGTATCTATTCTTTTAACAATATGAAATTAAAGAGATAAGGGTTAGAGAATTTGACTCCATGATTTATACTGTTCACCCTTAACCTTAGGGTTACGCCCAATCCTCAGGGTATATCTGAGATTTCACTATCTCTTTCAACTTTTACAAGTGTTATTTCACACTTCCATATCCTCTTAAGGTCTCCTTCACAAAGTATTCTTTATCTGCTATCTAGCCTCTTTAGGCCGTAGCCTTCTCTTTTACTGAAAAGATTTTGAGTTTTTTAAACTCACGTTACAGGTGGACTTGATCTCTCTTATTTCTCCTTTTCACTCTAGCTATTTTTTACAGTATCGTAAGCAAATAATTGAACTTGAAGGTTCAGAGTTGTAAGGTTGTGTCTTGTGTATATTGTATATATATTTTTCGTTTATAACTATAAGTCATATTTATATTCTAAATCTCCAACGATATTCTTAAAAGTTTCTTGTAGAATCTTCAGAGATCAATTGTTAGTTGAGTTCTGTTATCAAATCCGACTAACTAACTAACTGACATTGTAAGTTGTTCTTCAATTATAACGTCTTTATTTGTTTTTTGTAATTTGTCTTGTCTTTTTGCTTCGCCTGATGACTTCGCTTCGTCTGATTATTTCGCTTCGATATCATCTTAACTTAATGATTTTTGCATCCTACAATTATCTTCATACTTAACAAACTCATCAAAACAATTCACACATTTTTCTATTATTATTATTATTTGACTTTCATCAAAATCAATAGAAGGAGTGAAGTCTCTTTGACTTAACAATCGCCCCCTTTTTGATGATAACAAATAATCATAATATTAGAAGATAAACGAGAGGATATTCAAACGAATAATTTTTAGACAACATTTGTTTATTTAGACAAATAATGTAAGATATACAATGCATAAAAAATAAGCTAAAATAAAATATAATTTGTAGACGACATTTATTTATTTAGACGAACAATATAAGATATACAATGCATAAAAATATGCTAAAATAAAATCTCCTCCTTCTCTTTTACTTTTTACCATTCTCCCCCTATTTGTTATTAATCAAAAAGAATCAATTCAGATGCTTCAATATCTCAGAGAACATATGTTTGATATCAGTGTGAATTATCTTGAGGTCTTCTTCTATAGTCACATGTAGAAGTGCTACTTCCTCAAGAAGATCACCTACTGAGTCATTTAGTTCATCAACCTTAATATTAATTTATTGAATATGTTTAGCTAAAGTTTCATAGTCTTCCATCTACTTTTGACTAACTTTAGTACTTGTGATGAAATTCTTCAAGCGCGCTAAATTATTGGTAGAGTCTTATAGCTTTTCACATTGTGGATAAAGATACTCAGATATAGAGGGTTTTCTGATTGAATCATCTAATTCGATAATTTCAATGGAGGGTAATTGAAAATTTTTTGTTTTTGTGAGAATGTAAAGTTCATCAGGGTAGGGTAGTTTCAAAATGGGTTTTCCTAGAAGGTGTAGGATATCTTTGATAGAAGAAATGAAACTAATGGGTTTAAAGCGAACAAGTAAATGCACAGAGGTTTCTAAGTAGAAATTGAAACCTTCAATTGTAATTTTTTTATATCTTCCTTTCGATATTTTCCCAACTACCTTGAAACTTTCATCTACAGTTGATATGCCAAAGTTGCTTCCTAATGGTCTTGATATGTGATGAGAAATATATGTGCCTACAAGCTAAGCTTACAACATCCATCGTCTATATTCTTTATTGCCACTCAAATTTTTTCTTCCACTTCTTATTGCTTTTTAGGGAATTTCTTCTTCTTTTTACCTTTATCATTGTTGTCTACCAGTGTTGGACGTCTAGGTTGTACATTTAGTAGACTCTTTATCATTGTTCTGCTTATCACTAGATAGACTGTGTAAGGATTTTTAGTCATCTTCAATAGATATGGTTCTGCCTTTTCATCTCGCGGAATACCATAAATCTTCTATCTTCAGGGCTAAGAAGATGTATCATCTGATCATTTACAGTTACAGGTTCAACATGAACCTTAACTTTCTATTTAGGAAATTCTCTAATTATAATCGAACCTCTATTTTGATCAGGTATTGATTCTTCTATAATCTTCATCTTCAAATATTCTTTCTTTATTTATTAAGGAAGGTTGTAGATTAGTTGCTACTTTTCAACCATTCGTTTCTAAATCATCTTTGTCTTCCTTTGTTCTTTTTCCAACTTGGGAGAGAGTTGTTAAGACTTCTTTTGCTCAAATATTAACTTCCTTTTTATCTCTGTCTCTCTAGACAGTTGTTCTGATTGAGTCTAAGGGATAGAGACAACGGCTTTACTAGGTTACTATTATTATTTTTTTACTCTTTCAGAAACTTGACCAAGAGTAAGAATTTTTTGCTTCTTCTATAATCTTGGTGACCTTCTAAACATATCAGGTCTTTCTTATTGAAGTGTCTCAGCCTTTCTCTTTAAAGGAACTTTATGAGTTGGTTGTTGAACCTTTACATTTTGCTTCCTTTCAGGAATCGTCTTGGCTTGAATTAGCATTATAAGATGATTATTTAACTTTTGTTAGCTCAGTTGAGATTCCTATGGTTAATTAAGGTTTTGCTTGTATACTAGATGAAACATCTTCTTTTCTGCTTCTTCTCAATGGAAGCTCCTCCTTAGACTATGCTTTCGATATGACATCTTTATCTTATTTAGCTTTAGTCTTAATCCCCATTTTGCGAATAATAAAGGTATTGATAACACTCTTAATATTCAGCTTTACCCTGTTTCATCTATTAAGTAGGATTCCAGATTTTTTTAATAATCTCGTCAACAACATACCGTAAGATAACGAACCACTCTTCAGATGATACTCCTCCTGAGTCCTCATCATGTAAGTTTGAATCAAGAATGAAAGATTAATAAGTTTGTGTGTGAGTAGATAAAATAGACATTATTCATCACTCGTCGTCACAAAATCCTTTGATTACATTCTTGATAAAATACAGTGAATAAGAATTGAATGAAGAACCTTAGCCTTTGGAATTAGGTTTGAAGACTTTTTGACTCTTGGATAACTCGATCTATATAGTTGTCGATTGATGTTATCTTCATTTAAATGACTTTAAGCAATCCACTTTGTACTTAGCTCCTTCATTTGGACATTCAGTATCCCTCACAATAGAATCTTATGACACGATCACCGACAATTTGCCTATCATAGATATCAAAGTGTTATGCACCACCTTTGCATTTTTCCATAACTCATATACTTCATTTGGATACACCGGTTCTCATATATTGAAGAAAATTTCCCATCCAGCTGTTTTAATCTCACATTTGATATCCATTCGATCTTTCTTGAGAGTAGTGATATCAACAAGTCTCCCATAGGTAAGAGATTTCGACATTCTTGTAATAAACAATGTATAAACACTAAACACAAAAATGTATTTCGCTTAAAGAAGGAAGTTTAGCATATAGAAACAATTGAGAAAGATAAGAATGAAAAAAATTTAATGTAAAGAACATAGGATTGAATCGCTTTTGTTGACAGCACTTTGAAGAAAGTTAGCTAGGAAGAAAATTTCAGAATGTAGAGTGCTGAGATTTTGAGAGATATCTTTATATAAACACTCCTTCATAAAGTTGCTATTATTAATGTCTGTGACTGATTTATAGAAACTCAGAAATTGATACTAGCAAGTAAAAATTACCGTTATTACTCCTTATGACATTTCTGCTTTAATACGACGTATCATCTGGGTTATGGAGTTTCAAACGAATGATCACTTAACATAACCATATTCAAACTTCATCTTATATCCTTGAATCTGTCTTCACTTAAGGGTTTGGTGATGATCTTTGCCCATTGTTGATTGGTCTCAACAAATTGTAGATTGATAGTTCCTCTTTGTACATAGTCTCTTATAAAATGATGTCTAACTTCAATATGCTTTGCCCTTTAGTGTTGTATTGGATTCTTTGAGAGATTGATAGCACTTATGTTGTCACAGAAGATTGGAATTTGATCTTCTTGGATAGAATAGTCTTCTAGTTAATACTTTATCCATAATATTTGTGATCAATAGCTTGTAGCTGACATGTATTCAGCTTCTGTAGTAGATAGAGCAATTGAACTTTTTCTGTTGCTTGACCAAGAAATCAGATTATGACCAAGAAAATGATAACCTCCACTTATACTCTTTCTATCAATCATATTTCCAGTATAATCAGCATCACGATATCCAGTTAACCTGAAATCTTTACCTTTCTCATACATTAAGATAATATTAGTAGAACCTTCCAAGTATCTTAATATTCTTTTAACAGTAATATAATGAGATTCTTTAGCATCTACTTGAAATCTTGCACACAAACAAACACTAAACATTATATCGGGCCTGCTTACAGTTAGGTAAAGTAAAAAACTAATAATTCCTCTAAAAAGAGTTTGATCAATCTTCTTACTAGCTACATCTTTAGATAAGACGATTGAGGGATGCATAGGAGTTTATATTAGTTTAACATTTTCCATTTTATATTTGGCTAATAGTTCTTTGATATAATTTTGTTAATGAATAAAGATCTTTTTCATTCTGTCTAATATGCAAATCAAGAAAGAACTTTAATTCTCCTATCATACTCATTTCAAATTCTCTTTTCATAAGAGTCTCAAAATTTGAACATAACTTCTTACAAGTTGCACCAAAAATGAAATCATCTACATATATTTGCACAATAATAAAATCATTTTTAATACATTTTCAAAATAAAGTTTTATGAAATTGACCTCTAATAAAACATTCCTAATAAAAAAAAGAACGAAGATGATCATACTAAGCATGAGGTGCTTGTTTCAGTCTATACAAAGCTTTATGAAGTTTATACACATAATATGATTTATCAATGTCTTCAAAACCAGGGGGTTGTTTTACATAAACTTCCTTATCTATAAACCATTCAAAAAAGCACTTTTCACATCCATTTGAAAAAGTTTTATATTATGAAAAATAGCATATGCAAGTAAGATCATAAAAGATTCTAATCTAGCTACAGAAGCATATGTTTCATTGTAGTCTATTCCTTCTTATTGATTATAACCTTGGGCTACTAATTTAGCTTTATTACGGGCTACCTTTCTTGATTCATCTAGTTTATTCTTGAATACCCATATAGTTCTTATGATAGATTTATTGGATGATTTAGGGACTAGAGACCAGACTTTATTCCTAGTAAATTGATTTAACTCCTCTTGCTTAGAAAAAATCCAAGCTTCATCTTGAAGAGCTTCACTTATTTTATTATGTTCTAATTCAGAAATAAAAGCTACATTGGCCTCTCTCCTAAACTTAGATCTAGTTCTCACACCTTCTGATGTTTCTCCTATAATTAGATTTTTTGGGTAAGAAGATTTGTATCTTCAATCTTATCTTAAACTAATATTCTCATAATGATCTACTACTTTATTAGAGGGATTAACTGACGGTGAATCATCTGGGTTACTAATTAAAGGAGCAAATAGAGTTTCATCATCAGAGTCGTCTCTCTTATCTAGATGAGAATCATCATCAAAATTTACATGTATAGATTCTTCAACAGATTTAGAAATAAGATTATAAACACTATAAGCTTTAGATCTAATAGAATTACTTAGAAAATTCATGAAATGAACTTATAATCGAATTTATCCAAATTTTCCTTTATATTCAAGATAATGCATTTGTAACTAAAAGGATGAAAGTAAGAAATATTTGGTTTTCTTCCCTTCCATAACTCATATGAAGTTTTATTTAAAATAGGTCATAGAAATACTCTGTTTTGAATATAACAAGTTGTATTTACAGCTTCTACCCAGAAGTACTTAAGCAAATTCATTTCCTTTCTGACAGCTCTCACAATAGAAATCTTTTTTAAAACTTATCTTTGGCAAACCTCTTACCAAATCATGTCTGACTAATTTGAAAAGGTGTTTAATACTAACATGACTTAGCTTTTTGTGACAAATCAATTTTTCATCATCTTTTGATATAAGACATGGAATATTTTGACTTCTCAAATCATCTAAATTAGTCCTATATAGAGTGTTTCATCTCTTGGCAGAAAAGAAGATAGACCCGTCCTTGTTTCTAACTAAACAAGAATTTTGATTAAAGGATACATCAAAACCAGAATCACATAATTGATTTATACTGATTAGATTGTGCTTTAAACCATCAACTCGCAGAACATTATCAGTAGTTGAAAAAGAATCTTTACCAATTTTTCCAATCACAATAAGTTTACCTTGCTGGTTGTCTCTAAAAGTTACCCATCCTCCTTGCTTATATTAGAGGTCTAGGAATATAGACCTTATACCCTTCTTGTTTCACGAGTAGCCACTGTCTAAATACCAATGATGACGGTTGCTTCTTCCAAGTAGAGAGATCTGCAGTATATATTATAACCTTCTTAGGTACCTAAAATTTCTTGGGTCCTCTGGGGTTAATCTTATAATTATTCTTAGAATAATAATAAGAACGTTGTTTCTTCTTCTTAGGAATAAAATTCCTATTACGAAAAATATTTCTATTATGAATTGAGTTTCTAGTAGAGAAGCCTAAACCACTTTTATCATCTGGATGTCTATAACTTCCAATCATATCATTCATTCTTTTTGTACTTTCTGAAAATTTTGATAAATCAGCTGAAAGAATATTAGTTCTTTGTTTTAACTGATTAACCTCCTCAAATCTATCTATAGTAACTTTCTTTTTCATATCGTCTACTTGTTTCTTAAGGTAGACATTTTCTTCTTTTAAGATTTTTGTATTCTTATAATTTTCAAGAAATTTCTTTTTCAACAATCTTTATTGTTTTAGAATAGTATGACAATCTTCTAACAATTCTAAATCAGTATGCTGAAGATCATTAAAGTCACCTCATCATCACTTTCACCTTTAGTATGCTGAATCTAGGTCTTCCCATGTTGCCATCATGCCTTTTTTGTATCCTTGATTCTTTTCTTGTTTTCTTTTGAGCAAGGGGCATTCAGACTTGTAATGTCCCAGTTTATTGCACTCTTAGCAGACGATAGAGCTTTTCTCATTCTTCAATTCATCTTTGCTAATCCTTTTTAAAGAGGAATCTTTATTTCCTTTAGTTTTTTTTTTCCACATGCCTCTAATATTTCTTGAGAATGATAGTTCGTCTTCATCTTCACTTGAATCTTGATTAGATTCACTAGCATCGTCATTCTTGATTTCTTCAATCTTTAATGCTTTTTAAGATGAGCTTCTATTTTTCTATATTTTTTGATTCTTTTGACTAGCTTTTAATGCAATAAGTTTCTCCCTTCTAGGTTTATCTTCCGCATTAAGCTCTACTTCATGAATTTTTTGTGAATCAAGCAATTCATCTAGCTTATTCCTGTTACTTTGGGTCTCCATCTTTTTGGAATACTTTTGAGGATCTTTCTAACATGATCTTGATTATTGTAGATTGTCCCTAGAGCTTTAAGTCCATTAATGATTGTTTGAAATTACCCAAACGTTTGATCAATAGACTCATCATCTTTTATCTTGAACAACTCATACTGATGAATAAGAATATCAATCTTGGATTCTTTCACCTAGTCATAATGATGAATAAGAATATCAATCTTGAATTCTTTCACCTAGTTTGTGCCTTCGTTTACAATGGCTAATGTGTCCCACATTTCCTTTGCAGTTTCGCATCAATGAACCTTATCATATTCACTTCTGCTTAACGCATAACATAAAAAGAACTTGGCGTTTGAATTAAATTGAACACGAGCTTTTTGATTAATTGACCATTCATCATGAGAAATACGTTTCCCTTCATAGTCTGTGGAATATATGGACCACTTTCAATGATATCCCAAAGATTTATATGTGCGGATTCTATGAAGAGCTACATTCTATCCTTCCAATAATGATAATCTTCATCATTGAATGCTAAAGGTCGTGTGACTGAGGCACCTTTAGCTATAAAAACATGTCATTTAGCCATGGATCTTTGTCCTCATTTTATAAAAGTGTTTCTTGGAAACTTTACTCTGATACCAACTAAAGTAAATCACTTGCTATTATAGAAATAACGTGACATGTAAGAATACACAAGAAGGGGGTTAAATTGTGATAAATCGTCTAAGATTGAAATCTTTAAAAAACTTCTTCATTTTCTAGAAAGATTCAGACAATTTACAAAACAACGCTTTAATTTATTTGAGTAATGCAACGGCAGAAATCGTATCTATTCTTCTAACAACATGAAATTAAAGAGATAAGGTTTAGAGAATATGACACCATAATTTATGCTGGTTAGGGTTATATCCAGTCCTTAGAGTATATCTAAGATTTCACTACCTCTTTTAACTTTTACAAGTATTATTTCACACTTCTAGAGCCTCTTCAGGTCTCTTTCACAAAGTATTCTTTCTCTACTATCTTAGCCTCTTTACGCTGTAGCCTTCCCTTTCACTGAAAAAATTTTGAGTTTTCTAAACTCACGTCATAGGTGAACTTGATATCTCTTCTTTCTTCTTTTCACATAAGCTATTTTTTACAATATCGTAAATAAAGAATTGAGAGTTGAAGGTTTAGAGTTGTAAAGTTATACCTTATGTATATTGTATATTTTTTTTTTGAAGTGATATTTATAGTCTAAATCTCAAATGGTTCTCTTGAAAACTACTTGTACAATCTTTAGAGACCGGTTGTTAGTTGAGACCTGTAACCAACTCTAAATAACTAACAAACTAACTGATATTGTAAGTTGTTCTTCAATTATAACATCTTGATTTGTTTTAATAATTCGTCGTATGTCTTTGCTTTGTAGGATGACTTCACTTCGTATGATGACTTCGCTTCGATATCATCTGGACTTGATGATTTGTGCCTATTACATTTATCTGCAAACTTAAAAAACTTATCAAAATAGTTCACACACTCTTCTATTATTATTATTATTTTACTTTCATCAAAATCAATAGAAGGAGTGAAGTCTCCTTGACTTAACAGAAACCATTTGTTTTAGGAAACGCTTCTCGTTAAGCATCATCTTCGTGTCTCTCTTCCTTCGTCTCCTTCCTCAAATCACTCAGTAGCTCTCTAGGGTTTCTGAATTTTGGCTAATATGAAAGCTCTTTCCTCCACTACGTCATCTATCCCTTAATGACTTATTTATAACTTAAAACCCCTAGGGTTAATTCGGGGTTGAAACTTTCCTAAAAGTCTTACGAAACTCAAGCATTTATGTCAACCCGATGTAATGATGATTGTAGCCTTTCGCACCATGATCGTGTCCAAGACCAAACTCTTTTTATCATGATCATGGCGCAAAGTGCACGATCGTGGATTAGCATATAGGTCTTTGTCACGATCATAGCCCAAAATGCACGATCATGGCTTGGGTCCTGTTAACTCGTCTCTTTCTGTCACGATCGTGGCCTATTATACTATGATCATGGGGTATAGTTTTAACCCAAAACTCTTAGAAACTTCTCCGTTCCTCGTTGTTACCCTGAATCACTAACAAACTCATCAAGTTACCTCCAAAATATAACATTTAAGCTCAAAGAATCATACTAACTCATTAAAAAAACAATTAAACACATAAATTAATGCAATTGAAACATAAATACACACTAAACACTCAAATTAACATTAAAAACTTAACAAATTGAACCTTAAAACATCATGCAAATCACAACTATCAACATCCCCATACTTAAATATTCGCTTGTCCTCAAGCAAACAAAATAACAAACACACAATACATAATGCAACAATGAGGCAATGGCTTCAACTTTATTAGATCAATTTAATCTTAAACATAATCATATAAGTTATATCTAATCATTAACATGCAAAATCCATGTCTAGAGGCTTTGAACTAAATATAAAATTTAATCAAGATCTAAGTGTTAATTTTTTTACCCTTTTCAATTGCACACAAAAATTAATGATTATTTGGTCCTTCAGGCTCTGTAACCGTTCCTAAGTATATTTTCATGAAAAATCAAGCTTATTACAAGTTCGGTAGGTTTTATTAAGGAAACATGTTTTTTAAAAAATTTTAAGCATAGGTTTAGTCTTTTTACGCGGAGGTAAACATATGGTAATTAATATCAATCTAGTTACTCAACTAAGTCATGTTTTTATTAAACTACTTAGTTGAAACATCATTATAACTTTTTGACGCTAAGGCACACATTTGTGATGCGTGTTGATCAGGTTACTCAACTATATCACATTTTCAACTGGCTATTAGCTCCATTTATAACCTGAAGGTCAGCAGAATAGTGATTTATTTAACAAAATTTTTTATTACCTACCTTATTGTTTAAGCTACTTATTTCTATAAAAAATACTAGTTAAGCTACTTAAGTTAAAATGCCTCAAATTATGAATGAATGTGACAACCTATAAGGTGCAAAATTTACACTAAATGGGTTAGACACTAATCATATAGAGATTGAAGTGGTAATGGTGTCAGAGGTGGCAATTGAATACCTAACCTCGAAGTATCGATGGATTTGACCGATATCCTGGCTCTAGCAACGTTGTGTCTGGGCCACCTCCATCTCTATTTTAGTGCATTTTATGAGTGTCTTGTTAGTTTCTGAGATTGCATCCAAAACCTCATTTCAGCCATGTTCTTCTTCATCTTGCTCAAACTCTTCACTGTTAGAGTCCTCCTCTGCTCGCCAAGGTGGCGCTGAGCTTAAACTCGCCTAACTTACCCTGAGCTCCATGTTGTCGAAATGAAGGATCTCAACTCACTATAAGTGGTGATGGTTTAGGAATTCCAAGAGATGAACAGTTAATCCCCTCCGTTCCACCCAAAAATGTTCTGCAATGGCAGACACTATATACCACATTCCTAGATTGTTACTCCTCTTTCTCGAAGTTACAACAATGGCATTTAACAAATGTGTAGATATGCATACTGTAATATTGTGATTCATGGACCATAATATAAAAATTTATAGAAAACTAGCTGACACATAAATTTGTGCAACAACAAGTGTTCATGGGACCTTATAATGTTGTCACGAGCATTATTGGCATGAAAAATGCTCAATTCTAGTAAGTTCATTCCATTATTAAAAAAGAAGAAAGTCTTTATGATGATCTTGATGGAGGATTTGGGAAACCCACACATCTCACACATGAATTCTACATTTAATTCATAGGCTGATCCTCCCAACCTAAACAACAATTCTTTTCGATTCCTAGGGTCGTAGGTCAAGGAAGTAAAAAATTCCAGTGTAAGCTTTTGATAAATGGGAATTGAAATTGTATGAGTTGAGCCCGCTGGATCCTTTCAACTAGGTTTGCTACTCGCTAATGCAACTCTATCCTACCAAATGTGTTAAAATCAAAATACTTAGGAACTACAATTTATCTAGCATAAAGGGTTGAAAAATGGGTACCTTCCTCCTCTGTGTAGATTCGGAAGGGTGCACCAAAGTCTACTGTGTGGTTTCTTTATCCACATCTCACAACTTGCTGTCATCCATATTGCTCCCTTCGAGCTGATTGTTTAATACATGGCATAATTGGGTAGAAATTTGGAAGAAGTTGGAGGTTGAAAAATTTTTAGAAAGATATAAGAGTGTTTAGATGCTTGAATTTTAGAAAGATAAAGTAAAAATGAAAATGAAATAAAAATGAAATTAGAAATAAATATATATGTGGTAAAAAGGGTAAAATGATAAAAGTTATTTTAAAAATTTGTGCCTTCCTTCTTTACTACATTGTTGGCCACGATTGTGACCTGCAGCTTACCACCACTTCCGAATTTTCTTCTTTTGTTCTTTTCCCAATCTTTTCACTTTCACTTCTAAAGTCTTTTTTGGCCCTTTTCACCTCTCTCATCGTGATTGAACATCATCATCTATAAAAATCTAAAGTTCTATTCCTTTCTCGATTTATTAAAAAACAAAACTAATCCTAGCTACAAAATTTAAAACATTCGAACAAAAACAATCAAAGAACCACTTTTCCTTGGGTTGCCTCCTATTTAACGCTTCTTTTAATGCCAGTAGCTCGATGCTACTTTAAGCTCACGGTGGTCGGGATGAATGTTGCAATAGTAACATAATCATTAATCATAGAGTTTGCACTTGAGCTACCATGCTATAGGTCCTACCTTCCTTACAATTCTCCTTTCCTCATCTTCTTTGTCGCGAGTGCTTCTTCCTGAAAGTATTCCCTATATCCTCTATATCTTCCCATTGACCTCTATATTCGGGTTCGTTGATATTCACTGGAGGTGAACGAGAACAGTACTCTCTTCTTGCCCCTTGAAGGTCATTCACCAAGTTAATTTGCCCTTACCGACATCAATGATTGAATGTACAGTGGCTAAGAATAGTGGTTCAAGAATTATTGGAGTTTCCACATCTTTGTTAATATCCAGTAATTCGAAGTTTGTGGGTAAGGTATATTTATCAACTTTTACTGGAACATCCTTTATAATACCTATCCATTTATATTCAATTTTGTCAGCCATTTTACCAAAATCTTGGTGGGCACTAACTCTCTTAACCATAGCTTTATGATAAAAGTGTAGGGCATCATATTTATACTTATGTCTAGTGTAACACCCTACTCCTGCTGCGACTCGAACCCGATATTGACGGTGATATCTGAGTCTGTGCCCCGTGAGGGTGGTGTGCCACATCACTAAACAATCGAAAGTCAGTATAAAGTTTTTTTTAAAACACATAACATAAAGTACAGAAAATCAGTAACCAAAATGTTCCACTTTGTTTTATAACCATTTGATACAACACATTGAAATTAACAGAAACTTTTATAAGTCGATTGGGCCCATTTCAAAATACAACAATACAATCATTTCCAGTTTCTCAAAATTATTACAAACTGTAATATTC
>JANZXR010343597.1:0-23880 GCA_027575705.1 Erythroxylum echinodendron
AGTAAGTTATATGTTGATTTTTATGGGTTAGTGTAAATAGAACTTGTATGTGGAGTAATTTGAGATTGATGGATTGGTTATAAAATTGTGTGTATGTGTTGTGGATGAAGAATAAAGATTGATGATGTCTTGTTTGAGTATTTGATTTGTTAATAATTGATAAGTTATTGTTGAGATGATTTTTTTGGGATAGAAAGTTCATTATGATAAAAGTATATATGATGTGTTTTGTTCTTGGTGTATATGATCATACATGGATCTTGAATTGTGTATAAATGATCTTAAACCATAATTGGGGTATTATTCAAGAAGAAATGAGGTGAATATAAGTTAGAAGTGGTAGATTAAACAAAAGAGATGAATTAGGAAGAGATTGATGAGGAAATGTGTTAGTTGTAATGGTTCAACTGAACATGCATTGAATTTGTGGACGTATCTTGATATACAGATATCCAAATAGGATGATTATTGACTTATATTAAACTAGAGATGAATGACTACAATTTTTATGAAGAAATCGAGTTTGAAATCTATCTCTAAGAGTGTTAAAAATTGTCTTAAAGTTGAGTTCCAGATTTTATCTCTGTTTCTGAACAGTGTGGAGTAAATTTTGTATAACTTTTAGAATACTAAGCCAAATTGTATGAACTTAGGTTCTTTAGAATCTAATACATAGATGAACAATTGTTTACAAGATGAATTTGCCAAAAAACCTCATTTTCTAGGTGTAATTTGGATATGAAATTTTGGAGAAAAAAGGGGAAAGGAGGTGCTTCGGCTAGATGCAGGTCACGACCGCGATGAATGCGACTCTACCGAAATCATCGCGGTCACTTCACGACGAATGCGAGTCCATTACGATCGCGACTTTAAAGGTGATATGCGGGAGATGCCTTTCAAACATATGTTGGTTTTTTTAATGATATCTTGAGCTGTAGATGTCCAAATGAGGTGATTCTTGATTCAAATTAAACTAGAGAATAATTCTACAACTTTTTGGAAGAATTCTAAATTTAATTCTGTCTCTAGGTGTTTCAAATTTTGGTGCGAAGTTGAGTTTGGATTGAGGTTATAGTACTACTCGAGACAGAAATTTTGTTTGTATGTTTTCATAAAAACTGAATGAATATAGGCTGAATCAGACAAAGGCGTCTTCATAAACGTTGTAGTCCATTCTCTTATCTTTCAATTAGTACTAAGTTTGTGAATTTTAGATAATGGAGTTGAAATTTATGAATTGTACAATTTGAGAGTATGATCATGAGCTAGCCAAAAGCTCAATTTTATGTAGTCTGTGATATTTTGAGCATAACTCATATGATACTGAATCAAATTGAGTGATCTTGGTGTCACTATAAACTTAAGAGGGATACGAACAATTTTCTAAAAGAAAGTAGCCTCAAATGACTTCATTTTCTAGGTCAAAAAGAACTTGGAATGTTGACACAAATGTATGTCTTATGAACAATCTAAATTGAAGAAATGAGTTATAAATTTTGATTTTTATTGTTTTATTAAGATATAAACCATAAGTATAAATCATATTTATGTGAGTTGGAAATATGTATGATTATTTGATGAGAATAATGGAAAGATACCTAAAATTGTCATTGAGCATGCATTGTACATAGTCCATATACACATTTGTGCTTAAATAAATACTTAAGATTGTGCAAAGTTATAATATGTGTGAAATGTGTGTATTGCATAATGTTGATGATTAGGACAAACGTCCGCATCCAGATGTTTTTGGATCATGGAAGTTGATGCTAATCTGGAGCATACTGTGAGTCTACCTAGATGGTCTCATTTCATTGTTTGTTCTGATTTCAATTTTTACATTGAATGACTACGTTTATGATTATTATGCAATGTGAATATGGTTGATACGAATGTGAATTGCTTATGTTGATGTCGGACAATGAAGGTCCGAGACTTGATGCATGAATGTGATATTGAAGTGCTACTTATATGTGAACATGACAAAATAAATGTTACTCAACAATTATGTTGAATGCCGGACTAAGGTCCGATGATGAATGTGATCTGAATGTGAATATGCATATGAATGAAAAAAGTGATTCTCAACTTAAATGTTGAATGCCAGACTAAGGTCCAAGGATATGTGAAGGTGACTGATTGATCATATGTGATTGATGCATTCCATTACATGAATGCATGAAACATAAAGGGAGTTGTGGCCAAAGTAGTCACCACAAAAGAGCTTAAAGCTCAGAAAGTGTATAAGAGCCAAAGGCTCACTATGTAAAATGAGCCTGGTATCCCCAGCAGATATGGGACAGTTATCAATAAGCCTGCTGTCCACAATAGATACGGGATAGTTTTAGGCACTCGGTTATAACAAAGTAATAAATGAAAGTGAGCCTCATGCACATTGCATTATAAGTGATGTTTGTACTTTAAATGACTGAAATAATTACTTTGAATGCCCTGAATGTGATCCTATATGTTAAATGAATTGATGTAAATTATGTGAATTCTATATGTTATGTGATTGAGTGAGCCATTGAGGATGGTCACTCATTGAGTTCGTAAAATTCACCAAAAATTTGTAATATTTTTCAGGCTACGATGAGTTACCCCGTTAGGATGACGGGAGTATAGCCAATGCACCAAGTAAGAGATAGAGGTCAGGATCAGTTAGCATCTGCATTAGTATTTCTTTAATTTTTGTATCAAAATATCTATGCACAAGTATTTTACAATGTGTATGTAAATGATTTCTCAATGTAATGGTTGTGACATTGTGTTTGAAAATGTTTATGAATAAAAGTGGGCCCAATTTTTTATTGATTGTTTTTGCAATATGCATGCATTTTTTTAAAAGAAAAAGAAATTTCTATATTGAATTTGCCTAAGTAACTGTTCTAGTATGCCACCCTTGCGGGGTATGTTCTCAGACATCACTCAAGATGTCGGGTATGTGTCTTGTGAGAGTGGGGTGCTAAAATTTAGGTGTAAGTATTAATTTAATTCTTTTGTCTATTTTCAGGAAATTGAGATTAGGAGAGGTCAAGCCGACTTCGATATTGATTCAACTTATAGATCAATCAATAAAAAGGCCATTTGGAGTTGTAGAAGACGTATTGGTAAAAGTGGATAAATTTATAATTTTAGTTGATTTTATTGTGTTAGATTTTTGAAGTTGATAAAAATTGTCTGTTAATTTTGGATAGACCTTTTATGAATACTGAAAGGGAATTAATTGATGTTTATAAAGGAAAATTTGTGTTGAGAATTGGTGGTGAGCAGGTTGGGTTTAATATGACAAAATCTTTGAAGAAACCGATGGATGGAAATTTGTGTATGAAAATTGATGTAGTAGCTGAGTTTGTGAAGGAAATTAAAGAAGGAGTTGAGGAAGTGAATGGAGTACACAAAGATGAAAGTACGAATAAAGAGGATGTTTGTGAGGAAGTGGTGCTTGAACAATTAGAGTGAGCTGGAGCACCTACACCACCTTCTACCATTAAACCTCCTACTTTAAAGCTTAAACCTTTACCTTCCCATTTGAGATATACCCTTTTAGTAAAGAACCACACTTTACCTATCATTATCTCTAATGAATTAAATTGTGAGCAAGAAGAGAAAGTGGTGGAGACTATTAGGAAAAGGATGAGAGCTATAGGGTAGCAAATTTATGATATTCGAGGGATTAACCTCAATGTGGTGATGCACAGAATTAACTTGGAAGAAGTTTGTAGAACTGTGAGAGAATGACAGAGAAGGTTAAATCTGAATATTCAAGAGGTTGTAAAGAAGGAAGTGGTGAAACCTCTAGATGCAGAAATAATTTACCCTATTTAGGATAGTGAGTGGATGAGTCCAGTACAGTGTGTGCCAAAGAAGGGTGGCATGACAGTGATAGAAAATGAAGAAGGGGAAAAGATTTCCACTAGGACTGTAACAGGGTGGCAAGTGTGCATTGACTATAGAAAGTTTAATTTGGCCACCAAGAAGGATCATTTCCTTTTACATTTTGTGGACCAAATGATTGAGAGAGTGCCTGGTCATTCTTTTTATTGCTTTCTAGATGGATATTCAAGGTACAATCAAATATTTATATATCCGGAAGATCAAGAGAAGACCACTTTTACATGTCCATATGAAACTTTTACATATCGAAGGATGCCTTTCAATTTATGTAATGCACCTGCTACAACCTTGTAGAAATAAAACATAAAATTAAATCCTAAGAAGTAGGTTTATGGTTAGGTTAATTCTTCAAATTCATGCTCACTTGTAGAATAATAAAAGTTAATTCACATAAATTGAAGTTATCTTATGCATGGAAGCTGTTTTGCATTAATTTTTTATTGTTACTAAATATTTACTTATAACTCTAGGCAAGTCAACTTATCATTAATAAGTCATATAGTGATAAATAAGGTATTGATCTTAAAAGAAACAATAAAGATTTAAAGTTCTTTCCTACTATAAATTAGACAAGAATAAAAATTGATTGATTGATTAATAAAATAAAACAATTATTCATATAGAGAATTAAGTTGTAATTAATCCTTAAATAAGTGGTTTCTTTAGTATCATCTTCGTTTTTCTAAATCAATAAACTTAGGGAGTCTGTACTATCAGGAGCTGTATAATTTAAAAATATGAAATTACTCTCTCTCGAGTTATAATCACCTATTCTTGAGTTGATTAACCCATATCTATACTAAGTTAAAACACCGAAAAACACATTATGTTTTGTGAACTTCCATGAAAGGTTTTACCCTATACAAATTCTAATATCTAGTTTATACCATTTACAAGTTGTTCCTCTTAGATCATCAAAAAGTGAGTTAAAATTAGTTATAGTCATTATATAATTAAATCCACATTAAGAACATTCAAAGATATGATTAATTATAGTAAATCCCTATGGTTTGAAACTTTTTTTCTTCACTCTATAATTTTTAAAAGCTTTCATATCCCTACTTAACACTTGTTTCTGTTTCACCTATAAAAAACCTAACAAATAGTGATAAATAACATCGTATGGTTTAATTAGTTATGCTATGTAACACACATCCTTGGTTATAGTCATCTCTCAAGATCAGGACATTGTCTATACATAGGAAACCTCATATGACATCATGTGTTATGTGACACAAACATGGAAAATTTTATACCATGTAACACTAATCAAGTCATATGGCATTGTTTACCCATTCTTTGTTAGAAAACTAAAAGAGAATGATGTTAGGGGGTACTAGTGAAGCAAAAACTAAACTTTATAAGGGTATAAGATAGTTTTTATAAATTGGGAATTGAAGTACAAAAGATGTGTACCACCTTAGATCTGGGATAAGTAACTATCAAATATATTTTATAATGATAATCCCATTTTGTAAATGAAATTGAATTACTACAAGAAATACACAGATATGTGAAGCTTTTTGCGACATTTTTTAATATAATGTCGCAAAAGAGAAACTGCAACATTTTATTGAAGAAAATATTGTTGTTGGATTCAGGAGCAACCCGTCGTTTTGGTTTTCTTAAAACCTCCACTCGAGTCCCCCTCCCCTCACCCAACCTACACGTTGTATCCTTCGGTATGATCTGCTCCGTCATCCGTTACGTCTCCGGCCATTGTCGTCGTCATCTCCTGTCAAGGTATTTTCATCTTCTCTTTATCTTTTCAATTCATGTGTGTGATATGAGGAAGATGGATGTTTTCCCTCCCAATACTTTTAATACTTCAGATGTTTTTTATCTTGTTTGATTGAAGATTGAACTACACTTTAGACCATAATTTCATATGGAAGTATTTGAGGGGTTTTCTTAGAGATGGGATCAAATGAGATAAGTTTCTAACTGCCCTTTCTATATTTAGAACAATCGGCCAAATATTGTTAGTACACATTATCTCATTCTCCAGCAAAACTATGTCTTCTGAATATGTATGTAATATAGGCAAAATGGGTTTTAGCCGAACACTTTATGGAACTTTAATAGAAGTTCAATCATTGTTTATGTTTTATGTTTATTTAATCTCTAGCCTAAAACGTCTCCAAATCAGATGAATAGAAAGTGTTTGTGAAAATGTTCCAAAGGTAGTTTGTTGTTTACTTACCCAAATTTACTTACAATGTATTCACAGAAACAACCTATTACACTTATATTTTGTCACATTAAATTTTCTAAGTCTCAAAGTACAAAAATCAAATAATAAATCATATGTTGGATATAACATTTTAGTTAACCAAAGGTGTTTTGATTGAACTATTTGAGAGGAATTCTTAAAAAACTAAATTGAAGAACTATTTTGTGATACAGTAGGATTAAAAGTCAATTTCTAACCTCAAATTAACCTGTATTTTTGTGATTGACAAATACAGTGGATTCAGTTGTGATTTTTTGATATTCCAACATGATTTTAGCTTGTTTTAAGTTCCAAAAACATGATAAACGACAACTCACGTGTTGGGTTATTAAAGGGATTTGTGTAGAATACAATCTTTGAAGTTTAATGAGATGAAACTAGTAACTTATATGTTGTTTTAGTGTACAAATTCTAGATCTGATTTATTGAGTTATATGATCACAATTTTCTAATTTAAGGGGCTAAATTTTGGTAAATTAAATGGTTACAAGTTGTGCATATGTTTGAGCTAAATTATACATCAAATTATAGCATGTCTTCTAAAGATATCTAACTTGATTGTTCATAAGACTTTTTCATATATTTCATGAATACATCATGAATAATTATAAGAACACTAGCTATCTCACTTAAGAGATGATAGAAAAACCTATAAGGAAAGGATCTATAAACTCCTAAATAAGATAAATAAGCTTAAGTGTATTTTTCTCAAATTAGAATGTTAAGCACCTAGTTCACTTGTCTAAATGGTTGTGGACTTGAAATAACAAAACTTACCTAGAAATTCATAAAATGAAATTTTATCCTAATCTAAAAGTGAAAAAATGTAGAAGAGTGCATAAAAGTTTATACTTTTACCTAAGGTTTAAAATAAAAGCATATGGATGAATGCTTAGAAGTTTATGAATTTACCAAATTAAAAAATATATTTAAATTTTAACTAAGGTTTGAACTAAGTAATTAAGAATGTGCTTGGGGTTTAAGAGGATATATGAGGCTTAAAATGCAGTTTTACTAGACCAAAAGTAGAATTTAACTTTTAATTTTTGAAATAAAATAAGTAACAAATTTTTTTAAAAGGTGTTTTTAAAGTAGGCAAATGCCAATATTTTTCAGATCTTTTGGCTTATTATGGATCTCTCCTTCCTCATTTATTAAAGACACTATCTAATTGATGTTGCATCTTGTTAAGATGGCATTTCAAAAGTATTTGAAGTTTTTGTCTCTAATCTTTTATCAAATCACTTCATATATTTGTTTTAAAATAAAGTTGTGAGATTCCTAATCATTTATATATTGTGCCCTAGCTTAATTCTCCTCTAATAAAAGAAATTCACTACTTAGGTTAGAATTTATATTCTCTTGAAACTTTTGAATTTTTTCTTGTTTCCATAACAAATTGAGCTCATTTTTTGTTTTTTTGTCATCTTTATTATACATTTGTAAACTCATATCATTCCCCTTTTTCCTTCATATCTTTAAGTACAAAATCTTCATTCTCAAGAATACTAATATGGTGGTTATAAAATATAAAAGGAGCTTGTTTTTTCTATGGTAGCAGAAATGATGGCTTTTATTGGTGAGTGATCTCAATAAAAAGTGGTATTGAAATAGGCCATATTGCTATAATATTTAGACATTCAAGTTGAATTAACTAATTCTTTATCGAATCTTTTCTTGGGATAACCATTTCCCACTTTGTTATTGTTCCAAATATAATATTGTCTACTGTACCTCATACTTGTGATTTGTAAATGGTTTATGCATTTCATAAATTCCTTTTAGACAAATATTAAGGCCCTTAATTTCTTGAGATTAGAGAATATTACTAAAATCACTAAACCAGCTATGGTTTTAAAAACTTGTGCTCACAAAGATTTTATATTCTCTTAAAGAGACATCTTTTAGAAGGCCAAAGTAATAGCTTAGACATACTTGATATTAATTAGGATGGTAGTCCTTTAGAAGGCCAAATTAATAGCTTAGAAATAATTGATATTAATTGGGATGGGAGTTTAAGGCAATAATGCCTTTAAATATAAGTATTGATAACAAAATTGAATATGTTGGATCAAATTAAATATAATTATTTATAAGAAAATTGAATATGTTAGTACATTATAGTCACCATTTACCAATTAGTCTCTATATTTTATGATACTATGGTTTACCTAGCTTCCATTGATAACTAAGATTTATTTCATCTTAAATTAGATTCCTACTTTGATCTAACCTTAAAATTTTCATAGATTAAAGTAATTCCTTCTTCAGTCTTTTCTTAATTCAAGTTCTTGTGTATCCTATTCTTCTCATAGAAATAATGTTCTCACTAAGGCATACTAGTCTTCCTACAGAGGTTGTTGGGTAGCTTAGACCTAAAATTAAACAATACTCAAGAGGTATATTATGAAAGTTCAATTATATAAGCACATTCCTTATTTTAAGTCTCTTTAACTCCATTCTTAGGTGCCACTTTTTAAGCACTAGTGGCTTCCTATATATGTGCTAGGGCTTTACTTTGTGAAATTGCACAAGCTTGCTTCAATATTTAATTATGTATAAACAATTAATCTTTAATTGATTATACTGCTTTATAATTCAATCTTTCTCTTAATTTTTTGTGCCTATAACTTCTCATGAGGGAATTCTAGCCTCTCATCTACAAAATAGATGTTAGTTTGTAATGATACCAAAGGTGGATAAATTGAGCGTTTACAAAATTAATTAATAACAATTACTATATATAAGGATGAAGGGATTTTGCAACATAAACTAATTAAAAAATTGAATAATAATTTAAAGAGAATAAGAAAAAAATAGATTTCGAGTGATAAATGCTAAAAAGACTATATTTGTAATCTCATTTTCAATGTTTTTTATTTAAGAGTTTATTTTTTGTATTCATTTTATTTAAATGAATACAACAAAGTGTTATTGTATGTAGTGAATTGAGTAGTTTATGTAGTAATGAACTATATTTTGATGCCTTTTACTTACATAATGCATGACATTTATTGTTAACATATTCCCCTTAATTATTCATTCTTAAACACTTGATCTTTTACCAAAATCAAGTTCAACACGTAGTTCAAAAATTTTCAAGATTAAGAATATATTTGTTTCCTTTTGATAGGGCACACACAGCACCTCCCTAAATAATCATCAGTGAAAGAGGCAAAACATTTGCTCCTCTAATGGATGGAACTAGTATTTTCAACACATCGAAGTAAATTAATTCAACGTAAAATTTACATGTTGATATTTTAAATTTCTCGTAATATTGCTTACTTATAACATTACTTGTAAAAGGGTCATGATGCTTCTGTAAGTTTAAGGAGAAAATTTCATCAATAAGGATCTTTTTTTTGGTTTAGATATATTTCCAAATTTTTAATGACATAACATTGAAAATCTTTCACTTGGATTATAGATGTGGTAACTAATGCTTCTACTTCTAGTAATGATTCTCCATTTAAATTTTACAAGTTTACACTTTTTTTTATCCCCTTTTAAGTACAAGCATGTCGTAAATTATCTTTAAAATATTGTTGTGAATCTCTGTAGTTGTACTAGAGATAACAAATTCTTTTTGAAACCTTCCATATATCGTGCTTCTTGAAGAATATGAATTGTAACATCATACATCTTTAAATTTATAGTTACAATATCAACGACCTTTCGAGGATAATCATCATAATTATACATAAATCTCCTATGTTAGGTTCATAATAATAAAACCATTCTCTTATAGAGGATATATGAAACCTAGCTCCTAATTTTATGAGTCATAAATTAAATAGTGACTTCTTATTTTCAATTATGATTGTTGCTTCAAAACAAAAAGCATTGTCATTATCTAAAGTAATTACACTAAAAAATTATCCTCTTTAAACTTCTCAATCTTAAATTTGGCTACCATTACCTCTATAGCAAATATGTAGAACATCCAAAAGCATATTCTGTGATTAGTCCAACTGCTTTTATTCCTCCCTACTCATTGCCCCACTAAGATGTGCCATACACCTCTTAGTGATTCCAAACATAACCTCTAATCCTAGAAAAGTCGAATGAAAGCTAAAAGGAGCAAAGCATTAGAAGAATAATCATTCTTAATTTCTTACAAGATACCCATGCTTTCCAAGTTCCAGTAATATAGCCTTAAAACATAGAAGTAAAGAAAGAGTCAATTGTTTAGTTTGTGAACTTTGTGGTTATCATACTGAACAATATCTGGTGTTAAGATTTTATACATTTAATTGCTGAAGTTTAGGTATATTTTATCATGCTTTATGACATATACTATTTCCAAGTGTGAGGAGGAGATAGTTAGAGGAGCCATTGGAAAACTATGGATAAGAGTTGGATTAACAGTGTTAGGTTTTCCATGAATACATTGATGGAGTGAGAATGTTTATGAATTTTGTGGCTGAAAAAAAAGGCTAAAGATTGTGATTTCATGCCCTTATACACGTTGTATGAATTGTTATATGAGGTCTCATATGAATGTTTTTGACCATTTAATGCAATTTGGCATAGACCAATGATACACCCTTTGGGTTTTATATGGTGAACTGCGAGAATGTAGATTTATCTCTAGGGAAGAAATGGTTGAAGTTGTAAATGTACACATTAATGGGACGGGCAATGATATTAATGAAGGTGATGGTGATGAGGAGGATGATGGCATGCAAGATTTGCTTCATGATGTGACTTCTTTCTTAAATAATTGTCCAATGGATCAGGATGGAAGGAGTCCTCCAATAGGCGTCAGAGATTTTATTATGGGTACCTTTCATGAATTGTTGAGTAAAGCAACTGAAGAGTTCTACTGTATGTACAAACTTTTCAAAGTTACTGTTTTTAATAAAGTTGCTTCACTTGAAAGTATACAAAAAGTGGAGCAATAAGTCATTTGAAATGTTACTTTCTCTGCTGAGGGATGTATTACCTAAATGTTAATCTTTGCCGAAGTCCTATTATGAAGCAAATCAATTTCTAAGGAGCCTAAGTTTGGGTTACGTGTCGATACATGTATGGAAGTATGATTGTTCCCTATTTTGTAACGAGTATGGGGACTTGGAAAGTTGTACCTGGTGTGGAACATCAAGATGGAGAATTAACGATGGTAGGGGTAATAAGATACCTCATAAAGATTTGCAGTACTTTCCCTTAACATCTATATTACAATGATTATTCATGTCAAGTAAAACCGCTAAACAAATGACATGGCATAATGATAGGCCTAAAGGTGACAGTAATACAATGGTTCATCCTTCTGATGGAGAAGCCTAGAAGAGCTTTGATGAGCTTTATCCTGAGTTTGCCAACGAACCACGTAATGATAGAGTAGCCTTAGCAACAGATGGATTCAATCCACATATCAATTTGTCACTTTCATATAGCGTGTGGCCTGTTGTTCTCTTAGAATACAATTTATCCCTTTGGATGTGCATGGATGAGTCATTTTTTATACTATCACTGGTCATTCCAGGTTCGAAAGCGGTGTCTAGAGACATTGACGTCTATATGAGACCACTAGTAGATGAGTTAAATAAGTTATGGGAAGATGGTTTTGATGCTTCAAAAGGAGAAAATTTTCGAATACATACATTGTTAATGTGGACTATCAATGACTTTCTAGCCTATGGTACTATTTATAGGTGGAGCACTAAAGGTTATAAAGGATGCCCTATTTGTAATAAAGACACTCCTTCTTATAAGCTAAGAAGTAAGATTAGTTACTTAAGCCATTGGCATTTTCTTCCTTACGATCATCCATAGAGAAAAAACAAGAAGTTTGATGGCAAGAGTGATCATCAGCCTATACCTAACTTACCAAATGGAGATGATGTGGTGGAATAATTATAACATGTGTAGAATATATGTTATGGAAAGCACCCCAGCAATAAGAGGAGAATGAGATTGGAAGGAGAGTCTAATTGGAATAAAATAAGCATTCTTTTTGATCTACCATATTGGCATAAGTTAAGATTGAGGCATAACCTTGATGTCATGTATATAGAAAAGAATATTTGTGTCAATATCCTTAGTACTTTGATGAATGTTGAAGTTAAAACCAAAGATACAATCAAGGCTTAGCTTGATTTGGAAGATATGAACATTTGAAAGTAATTACACTTGAAAAGATTTGCTGATGGAACTATTGTGGCAAAACCTTTAGCATGCTATACAGTGTCTTCCGATGAGAAGAAGAAGTTCTGTGAGTTTGTAAAGCAAGTGAAGTTTCCAGATGGTTACGCTTCTAATATATCTAGATGTGTTAATGTTGAGCAAAGCAAGATTACTGGATTTAAGTCTCATGATTGTCATATACTGTTACAAAGCATTCTTCCATTAGGCACGTGTTCCACCTTGAATAAAGATGTGACAGGTGTTTTAATGGAGTTGGGGAACTTCTTTCGTCGAATTTGTAAACAAAGTTTGAATAGGGATGACTTACAGAAGATGTGTGATGAGATATCTTTAATCTTATGCAAACTTGAAACGATATACCCACCAGCATTCTTTGACGTCATGGTACATTTGGCTAATCATTTTCCAAATGAAGCCTTACTTGGTGGACTAGTAAGTTAAGTAAATAGTGTCCTATCTAATTATGGTTAATCATTTATTAAGATTCCTAGGTACACTAAAGAGATTTGTTAGAAATAAAGCACGTCCAGAAGGGTGAAATATATGTTATTAAAGAGTGCATGACATTCTGTTCAGTGTATTTAAAAGGAATTGAAACCAACTTCAACGTGCCAGAGCTAATCAATGATATGGTTAATGGCAGTGACATATCAATGTTCTTCCAATGATGTAAGCTCATTGGTGCTGCCAAAACAATTTTTCTTCCTACAAAAGAGCTAGAGATTGTACATTGGTATGTGCTTATGAATTGTCATGAGATTAGGCCCTCTATTGAGTAAGTTTTTCTAACCTATTGTCAAATTAAGATATTTACTAAGTAGATATATTTCACATAATCTTGATTAAATTTTTTTAATCTATAGTGATCTCATGGTTGAGTTGAGGCAACAAAGTCCATTATATGTTGACAAGAGGCATAGAGAACAATTTTCTTCATGATTAAAGCATCAGGTGAGAAGAAGGTTTGCACGTAGTCTACACTAATAATTATATATGATTAACAAATTTTCATTTATTGTTATAGATGACGACATTAACTACCTCTCGTGAAGGAAGTATCTTTGAGTCTTTGTACGCATTAGGATGTGGACCTTATGGTTTGGTACAGAAGTATACTGTATACAATACAAATGGCATGCGATTTCGCAATGAAGCCCGTGATCTACTTAGGGTTACACAAAATAGTGATATTATAGTGTTAGGAAATTATGGGGAAGATAATATTACATTTTATGTGCTTCTGACAGATATCATCAGGCTTGAATATGTTTGGGGTAAAAATGTTGTGTTTTTCAAGTGCAAATGGTACGATCTTACAAATTCGTATATGATGGTTAATGACATTGTAAAAAGCATCAATGTAATTAAGTTCTAGTATAAGGATGACCCATTTATTTTGGCAAACCAAGTGAAGCAAGTCTTTTATGTAGAAGATTTGTTATTCGGTCTAAATTGGCAAATTGTGCAAGAATGTGAAGTTAGACGTGCGTATGATATCCCATTTCTTGGTAATGAAGAAGGTTCAAATGACGTTGAGGAGTCTGATGAAGTTCCAGCGGAAGTCAAGGAATGTTCCTTAGAGTTTTTAGATCGAAATGATATTCTATATGATGTAATAAATAATGTTTTATTGAATTATGAGCAACGTTTGAATGACGATTTAGAGGACTTAAAGACAAGCAGTAGTGAAAATGAATGTGATATTGTATTGGAAGTGTCCACTGACGACGATGATGAATAATTTCTTATTATGCAATTGAACCTTTGTTGTTTTATCTTCGTTGTTTTATGTAGATTTTAAGAGAAATTTAAAGTTAACATGAATGAAATAAATGAAAGACTACGTCATTTGCCAATCAATCGTAATTTATTATAGATTTATATTTAAAACCAAGATAGCACTTCCATTTAACCACTTAAATATGTGTTAAGCATGTGTAATTTTGTTTATGCTCAACAAACACATACTCATAATTTCACACATACGCTCCTATACTCATAACAGTACTTATCTTGAATATTGTTGTATATTTTTAGTTAGGTTAAATTGAGATAGTCCTAAATACACTCAGCCTAATGTAATGAAGCTATGGTCAGTTTTAGAATTTTACTATAGTTTATGGAGAAAATGTACTGATTAATGAAAATGTAGTTGCTGGGGTTGTAAATAAGAACATGTATTGAATAATGATTTTGTTGTTTTGGAATTGTACTATGGTTCATAAAAAAAATTATGGTGATAATAGGAAAGGAAAAGAATTTAAGAATGCCACTTGATGTTTCTATGTATTTATTCCTATACCTCTTACTATTGATGAATTTAAAAGTGCAAAATACTGTTACATTTTAGGTTGTTTTGCCTGAGGGTTCCCTACTCCTTCATCTGTGGTGCCATTTCCAGTGGAGCAATATCTAGAGGTAATTAGTCTTTGTTACAGTTTACTAATACTTGATTTAGGAAGCACATAATTATGTTGTTACATTATTAACGCCTATTTCCTTATTTAGGAAGCACATAATTATGTTGTTACATTATTAACGCCTATTTCCTTAACTTTATATAAACATAGCTTTAAAATTCTTAAGTTGTTTGCACATTATCTACTATTCTAGATACTTTTAGGTCAGATATTTATACTTGGAGCATTGCATTTATATGGGCCTACATCAATGGTGCATTGCATTTATATATTAGAGCATGCTGAAATATGTAAACTGGGAAGTGTTTCTTCATGATAACATAAAGTATTAGAAATGAAAGTGTCCGTATTGATTTCTGAATCACAATTTATGCCATCTTCTATTACTCTTAGATTGATCAGGAGCTCTAAATTAGGAATATTATAAATAGGGGACCTTCTTTAACCTAGCAGAGTTAATCATAGGTTCTATAATTATATTCCCATCGTTATCCAGCGAGAAAACAATTTGCAAGTAGCTCTTAATGCTATCACTACGTTAAAGAATATTGGTCGTATGGCCATTTTGTAGCTATAAATGCTTTCATTAGTCTTTAGTATCAATTTGCAATTCATAGTATGCTTGGCATCCTACAGAATTGGAAAGAAGGATTAGATCATATGGGGAATATATGATAAGTGATACATACTAGTCGTAGCTAATGCAACACATAATAATACATTTTGTAAGAAACAACAATTCGTTAACAACAAGCAGATAAAAACATAGTAATACATTTTGTAAGAAACAACTTATAGATAATGCAAAAAGATAACTTCAAATTCCTACAAAGCATTACAAAGCATCTACAATATTATTACAACTTAACACAGTTGGAGACCTAAAGCTAAACCGTTGATGCCTCCATTGTTGTCTTTACTGCTTCCACCACTATTTCCCTCTACTGTTCCCAGTCTATGGCTTTCACCATTTCTTTATATGCAGCATCCATGCTTCTCTTTGACTCCAATGCATCTTCATGACACTCTTCTACATAAGCTTGCTATTTTAATGTCTCAACCTTACAATGACTAATCTGCTTCTCTAAAACGAGAAGCATCTCTTTCGTATGTGATATTTCTTCTTGTAATGACTTGAGGCTATTCTCAGAAATCTCAAAGGTAGCCACTGCTGCTTTGTGTCGTTGAGAATCATTGTCAAATAGTAACTTCTTGCTGTCATAGATGTCAATGAGCTTTCCATAACACAGGTCTTCACCTCTAGACCCCTCTATTTGGGCAAGTTTAGATGAAAGGTGTATGAATTCCTTTACATCTTCAGCAAAATGCTCATAGTCTAGTGATAGACGTTTAAAGGTTTCAAAAGTCACTTCTGCAATATTTTGCATCTTCTCATGATCAACCATATTCATTAATCTTTAGTTCATTGTTATTTATACATTAAACAAAAGATGCTTCTTAAAATTATCTTTGTAGACATAGTAGGATGAGTCTTTGAAGAAAAATTTCTTTTTCTAAAAGTAAATTTTCTTATAAAAGGAATTGATTCGTACTCAATTAAGTTACGAAATTTTTAATGCAATTTAAATCATATGTATTTATCTTAATGGTAGTTTTTTTTAGCCTCTTGAACCATTCCTTCACTTATTGTAACTCTAATATGTATTGACTTATCCAAGATAATGAATGAAAAAACAAGTTGGCCTGTTATATGCACACTACACCACTGTTGACATACCACGTATCTATAACACTTTCTTTAATAAAATAGCATATAAGAAATATGACCCTACATTTTACAGTGGTGACATTGCTTTGAGCTCAGAGATTTTCACCTTTCTCAACTTCTTTTAAATGCTGATTATTCCCACCAGACCAATCAACTTTAACATATACATATATAGAAATGGTACAAGTTATTCATCAACTGTACGTTGGGAGGAGTGAACAACATATGGGTATAGGTCTTTATCAATGCAATAAGTAAGAATTTAGTGTAGAAACTTATAATGTACTATCACAAAGAAAATTGTATCTTACAGAATCATTTTATTTATTAAAGGTTACAGTACATTGTTTTACATTTGCTATGTCCAATAGAATTGCAATCTGGATTAAGTAATTAATCTTCTAAAAATCATCAACCAGAGCTGTGATCTAGGAAACAAACTCTTAGACAAAAAGTTGTGGTATAGCAAAATGATAAATCCTTCTGCTCTGTTTCACTAAACTAAATAAAAAAGTTGTATCCAGTTGATAAACAAATAATTAACCAAAGTTAAAATGTAAAACTTCTAAAAACAAAGATAAGTATAAGTACACATTTCAACAACTTCAACATGCAAATTCAGTCAAAACCTCATCCTGTAGTTGTGCAATTCTAATATTAACCTATACATTTAGTTTCATGAAAACTTAATTCAATATTTTCAATTTGTCGGAAAAAATACATATTCTTTCACAAAATATTAATGGCAGTTCCATCTGCCTAAGTCACTTGACAAGCCTTATCATCACAAATGAATTAACAAGAAGTCTTAAGTGCATCTCAGTACAAAAAATTAAGAATACATCAAAGGCTTGTCTGATTATTACCATTGTCGTTGTCATCATTATTTTCCTCATCATGCCATGACATAATTTAAGAGTAACCTGTGGGCCCAATCTATAACACAAATATCCATCCTTTCAAGAACTCAAAGATGACCATATTGGTAAACTACAGAGTTACTAGGTGTACAAACCAGAGTAGGTAAGGTACTGCATATACATTCCTAATTACATACATACAAATAAAGAGTAAGCATATGAAGAATAGCATCATCATTTACCATGTCTTCCTTCCACTTGATGTCTGTTCCTGTTATTCTTGTTATACGCTCCTCAAAAAATGTAAAAGTCTTCATCAGCTTCGTATCTTCAAAATAAGGATTCTCTTTGATCAATTCAATTATCAAAGAATAGGTTTAAAACTAAAGACTTGGATCAAAACAGAAAAGAATGATAATGGTAAGGGCTTAATGTTCTAAAAACTAATAAAGGGTAAATTCAGCACAAGAATAATTTAAGCCTTAAGGACCAAATTAAAGAAATCACTAAATAGGCAATACGAATTATATTTTTCCCAATTCCTACTACGCTTGAATATGCTTCAAGCAAGTAAGGCCTATGCAATATGAATATGGTATGCTTTCCAGAGATGCAAATTTCTGTTTTAAATTCAGCTAAAAATATTTCCTAGTCTTGGGGCTATTTTTGTTTACTTTTTTCTATTACCTAGGACCTTGGTTTGGTCTTTTTGTTTATTCTTATGTATCTCTTGTCATTTTTGTGCCACTGTAATTGATTGCCTCACAAAGTTGTATACTATAAAACTTCAAGAAGGAAGCATATTCAGACCATAAACCATTAACTGTTTATGGAACCCAAGTACTCAGCATCAAATAAATCTACATCTTCCATATAAGAAACAGTTGGAAATTATAATAATTCAATATTCCAAAACTTCAACACCATTGTTTTCGTTGCTTATTAATGACATTGACCTACTTTATGGCATATTATAATGGTAAGTTTCAGTTAAGTCAATATGATACATATATATGTGTATATATATATTGCTTGGACATCTGTATACGATATTGCTGGAAGATTTAACATACCTAATAGTGGGCCATAAATCTAATTGAAATCTTGTTTGAAAGAAATAAATACTCATGTAATGTCCTTGCTAAGTAGCAGATATCTTTCAAGTTCCAACTTAAAGTGTGGATTAATCACAATCAATGGTATAAAACTCCTAAAAAGTTAGAGGCCTATTTACCAAGTTACAATCTAAACCAAATGAGGAGGGATAAATCTATGTGTTTAGGGCACTTATCTGGTAAACAGACTAATAGTTCCACTAGAGAATTTTTCAAAGAAAGAAGTTTAGAAACAAAAAGGTTGAGAGTGGTGTAGAGCAAGAACTTGATGTTTAAACTGTACTTTATATGGCTACTGATTATACAGAAAATTCTTACCTTGAATAGAATACTTTTTAAAAAATCAGCGGCACTTTTTTGTTATGAAAAGAGGAGCTTAAATCTGCCAAGCATTTATTCTTTAAATGAAAAGTTTCAGAGCAGGTTTAAAAGATGATCCTTGACTTATTCTAACTTGATAAGCGAGGTCAAAATTACAATAATTTTTTGAGTTGGTTGCAAAAAAAATAGAAGACTTAACTGAGACAGACCAGTAGCAGTAGTTTATAACTCATGTATATTTTACTTGAGGAAAGAGAGGAATCATGGATGTTAGACAAAAATAAGAGAAACCTAGCTCAAATGAAGAAAGAACTTACTTAAGTTGTGGATTAGATAATAGGGAAATTAAAGATTACAGTTATAGTATAATTCATGCATGGAGGTAATAGTAGAAGTCTCATAAGTGAGGTGCTATTCTCATAATTATTTAAGGGAAGTAGGTTTGAGGACACTAATAGCTGTAGGAAAATTTTAAAGGTTGACATACTTAGTTTTTTTCCATCAATATATATAAAGATTGGTTTTGTGTTGAATGATCTAAACTATGCAAATGCAACCTAGTCTTTTTTGTATGTTTTTAAGATATGGTAGAATAGTTATTTGTCCATTTACTTCAGCTTTGTGTTATTAGCCTTTATTTAGAGATGGTGTGAAATATCATTCATTTAATTTTTTAAAAAATTTAATTAGCATTAATAATTGTTTTTAAAATGCTCTATATCAGTATGTTAAAGTATATTATAGTTAATTAATTCACTTTGAAGCACAGTGAACGATTGTTAGAGAAAAAATAGAAAATCAATTGGGAAATAGATAGGTTCCTTGTCAACTATTGTGTTCTTCTGAAGTTTTTGGTGTCTAGGGTAGATCAGCTAATCTAATAGTATGCACGAGAAAGATTCAAGTTATAGAATATACCATAAAGGAACTTCTCTTGTTAAATGAGATATTATCATAAAGCAATTTTTGGAAATCAGTCATCTCTCTCTCTCTCTCTCTCTCTTTTTCCTTTTATGATGTGGATTAATAAATAAGGCATGATATACCTGTTAACGAGGATTGATAGATTGGGTGCTGATAAGGAGTGATCACAGAAAATTATGTGCAGCCTGAGAAACGATGCCAAACCAGCTATGGTTTGCACTGCTAATGAATTATCAGCAAGTGAATTGCCATTTCCTTGCCTGTTAGACTTTTATCTTGAATATATATAAACTTGTTGTCAAGTAAGATTAGGTAGGACACACATAACCCGATCTTATTATTAGGTACTTGTATTGTGGACAGTTTGTAATTTTTCGATCTTTGCCCTTTTATATTGAGTTGCTAGGTCTTTTTTTAGTTTTACATTATATTATTTTCTTTAAATATAGTTAATGAATATTACTTAATCAATTAATAGTATCATTGAAATCTAATGTCAAATTGAATGCATGTGATTGACATAGGACCTGGTCTACCCAATAAGAAGAATAAGGCTGTACCAAGTAGCTTAGTACCAACGCAACTGTAGTCGCTATACCGTCTGCTTCTTGGAAGTGTAGAGTGCCGTTACCATGGGGTACATATCGTAACAACCTGAGGACATTCTAGTATATAACATATGATAATGGTGCGCCACGTTCAATTATAACATTCACTTAACATGGCATCATCATTTTTTTAAGGCATTATCAAGAAAGTCACAATATTTAAAACCAAAATTTTCCCCTTATCATTTCATAAATTTGAATGTAATACATTGTAGCTTTCGAATAATCGTACATGTACATCATCATAACCTATTACAAAATAAGCTAAATTAAAAAAGAAATACACAAAAAGATCTATCTAATCTTCCAATCTCAGCTGACCGACCTATGAGCCATTTTTTTCTTTTTCCCAAAAGTACAAGTCTACACTGCTTGTAATGTCTCTCAGTAGCTAAAGTCGTCTCTTGGTCCTAAAAAGTCAATGTTGCAATTTTGGTGAGTTTTGTGAACTCAATAAGTTAACCATCATCACTGGTTCACTCAATTCATACATCACATCAATACACGTAACATATTTTTCACATCTTTGCATATTTATAAAATATCACCTTTCACTTTCAGAAAAATCATAATGGTCATTTCATTCATGTAAAATACACATATAAAATATAAATGCAATGCATGTGAATCAGTTTTATTTGTTACTTTGTTTTGACCAAGTACCTTTTTACTAGCTCATATCCCTTTGTGGACACCAAGCTGTATCAATTAATATTCCATATCCCTTAGTGGATACCCGGAACATGCATAACTAAGCCAAAGGATCTTATCACGTTTTGAGCTTTAAGCTCTTTTGCTGGCGACTCTGGTCACAACTGCCATTATCTTTCCTGCATTCACATAATGAAATGCATCATACATATTTAATGATTACACTCATGTAATCAAATTCACACTCTTTCTTTTTGACATTTTTCATTAGACTTTTAGTCTGGCATTTAACATTTAAGTTGAGAACAAATAGTCAATCATATTCACATTCAAGTAGCACTTCCAATACAGTCCCAAACATAGAACTCCTCGGGCAATCAATTGTTCGGAGTCAACACAATCAATTTCACATTAATAAGATAATTCAAACATAATATAACACAAACAATTAATTGAGTAAGACCGTCTAGGTTACTCACAGGTCATTCTCGAAGCTAATGCCTAGAAGTTTCGACAATGTCTGGATGTTGACGTTCCAGTTGCTCCTCTATATCACACAATATACACATATCACAATTTGGCACAATTATAACTGTTTATTAATGCACATGTATGTATATGAAGTATGCACAATGCACGTTCATGACAATCCTGGGTATCGCTCCATTATTATTGTCACGTAAACATTCATATATCCAAACTCACATAATTATCATTTGTACTTATGGTTTATACCTCAATAAAACCATAAAAATCAAAATTCATAATTCCTTGGTCAATTCAGATTTTTCCTATGACAACTTTCAGGTCAACACTTCATGTTCTTTTTGACCAAGAAAATGAAAAAATTTGATGATACTTTCTTTAAAATTGTTCTCCTATCTCTTAATTTTCTAATGACACCAATATCATTTAATTTGGTTCAGTATTCTATGAGTTATGCTCAAACTACTACAGACTGAGCACATTTGAAACTTTGGCTTATACATGATCATGCTATCAAATTGTACAACTCATATCTCTCAATTCCCACATTAAAAAATTATGAAATTTATATCATTTGAAATATAGAAGAATAAACTTTTGTGAAGAAACCTTTGTCTAATTCGGCATCTATCAATACAGTTTATTCAATATCAATAAGACATGATTTCTGTATCGGGTAATACTACAACCTCATTTATAACTCAATTTCAAGCTAGATTTTTAAATTCTTAAAGACAGAATTAAAATTTGATTTCTTCAAAAACATTGTAGCCCTATGTCTCTAATTTACTCCAAATCAAAACTCATCCCATTCGGATAGCTACAGAACAAGTTATGGCTAAAACACAAAAGCATAATCAGTGGATATGATACAGCTACATTTTACAGCATTCATATTCCAATTTACTGCACCCAGTTCTCGACTTCATGTAAGTTTTTGAGTCTCTTAATGACATAATTAAAAATTGATTTCTTCACAAAAAACATATCATATATCTCTAGTTTAATCCAGATCAAGAATGGTCTCATTTGGATAACTACAGAATAAGTTATGACCAAAAGACAGAAGCTTAATTAGTGGAAATGTTATAACTACCATTTTCCAACACCCTCTTCATCACCATTTAGTCTCTCAATCCTTCCTTAAAACAACTCATAAATACCATTAATACATTAAAACATAACATACATCTATTTATTGCAACATCAACATTACACATATCTCAACTCCTCTAGCATGATCATTAAACATTAAACTATCATCATAAATGCTTCATTTAGCAAAACTATGAAGATTAACAAGCTACTTACTTGATTTATCTTCAAGTCCTTCAAAAACACACCAACCCTAGCTTTCCCATGTCTCTGATGACCATCATCATTCTAGGGTGGATTTGGTTGGGTTTTTTATGAGAAATGAAGAAGAGAGCAAGTTAAATAGTAAGTGAAAGATTAGAGGGTTAGGTTTAACATGTAAGGAAATTAGAGAAGTAAAAACGTGAAGAAGAAAAAGAGAAGAAGGTGATGAAGCTTACGAAGAGAGGAAGAGAAAAACAAAATGAAAGAGACTTAATTTGGTCTTTCAAATAAAAGGGTGTAGAATTCGTGAGTGAGGGATGAGTGACAAGTGGTGGTGACACTTGTCACCTTCCTATGGTCCCATTTGGACTCCTTTCTTAAAAAATAGTCCATTTAACTCCAATTTTTAATCCAATTGTCTCCAAATTTCAATGACATATGTTATTAAATTCCAATGTCATTTATAAAAATTTTCACTATCATTTGACTCTTAGTTCTACTTCCATTTATCAGTTGCCCTACTACTTGGTATTTTCCTTTGTCCCAAAATACCCAAAATTTCAGAAAATTTCCTAAATTTCACCAAAATTTCAAATTCAACATTTATATACTTCAAATCAATTTTCAAGTCATATAAACCACAATTCATATCAAAATCACATTTATAAATCAATTATACCCAGAAATTTTCAATGAATGTATGTACAATTATTTTCATGTGCAAAAAAATCAATATTCACATGTAGGTGCATATCATATAATGCATGAGCATGAAATGCATTTTCTAATTTCTTAATAATCTCTATTATTTACTATTCTAGCCTCAACATGGGTAACGGGATGTTACAGGAATTGTAGATGATGAGCCATCTGCTTGTACACAGCCAGAATATCACATACCTGCACCTTGTGAGCCTACTCCAACGCTAAGAGATGTCACATCTGGGCTTATTACTCATCCTAAAGATAAGTATCTACAAATTTTGAGAATGCGACGCAATAGTAGTTCTCCATCAAGTTCTTAAGATATGCCTCCATTAACTTCTCAAGAGATGCCTCCAGCTTCTAATCAGCCATCAGTAAATGACACAAGCCCCTGTCCCAGTATTAGTGCTACCTCTGCAAGCACTGCAAGTATGATATTTCACATCACATTGGTTAAACATACAAGTTTAATAATTTTG
>JANZXR010343605.1:0-23870 GCA_027575705.1 Erythroxylum echinodendron
GAGAACATAAAACACAACTCTTACCTATTAAGCTTCTAATTCTTCAATTCTTCAAAAGATCACAAATTCACTTCCTTTCTCCCAACACTATACACGATACTCATCATCACTTGAGGGGGCGAGAGTTTGGTTAGGAGTTTTTAATGAACCAAAGAAGAGCAAGCAAGACGTGGAAGAGTGGAACAAAATGATCACAACTCACGAAGAACAAGGAGAAGAGAAGCTTCGGATATGATGGAGAAATTCACTTAACTACACCAAAAACACTTTGATAAGAAGAAGACAATAAGAAGTGTCATGAACAACTAAAAGAATGACTTTGTTATTAATGAACAAATAAGGTGGCAATGTAGGCAAGTGACATGTGTCACTTGCCACATGTCACATCCTTAGTGACTTTCCAAAAACAATTCAATTTCTACTCCAATTTTTCTCCAAAATTTCAATGGCTCAAATCAAAAATTCCTAAATTCATGTGTCTAAATTTTCAGCGCCATTGGACAGTCATTTCCTCTACCGGTAAACCCTTATTCTACCACTTGGCATTTTTCCTAGTCCAAAAATTACCCCAAAAATTTTCAGAAAAATTTCTAAAATTCACTAAAAATCATAAAACCAAAATGACCCTCTCCTACACAATTTTTTTCCACATAAATCATATTTTTCATAACTCATATTTCTTCACAAAAATACCGAGAAATGTCATGAATGCATGTACAGTCATTTACATGTGCAAAAATTCCCTATTCACTTACATGTGTATGCATGAACATAGCAAGACAATTTTAAGCATTTATAACCTATTCCAAATGACTATTTTACCTTTCCCATCGGTGATGGGATGTTACAAAAAGTTCAGATGAAACTTCCAAACTTCATTGTAGGTGTTCGAGAAAGGATCAAATCTCTGGCCTTGTCTACCAACATAGTTCACCTCTTCCTCCGGCATTGTTGCTTTAATGTTCATACAACCAGCTACTGTATGCCCAAATCTACCACAAAGAGTGCAAGGATCCCTATTGGACTTGTTGTCATTCATCAACATATTTAACTTCTTATTTTTCTCAGCAACTTGATAAGCCATGTCAGATCTCGATCCCACTTCATTAAGAGTAGCAGCCTTACTCCTTGTCACCTTACAATGTGAATTCTCCACAACCTTCTTGAAGATAATCCACAACTTTCGCGAACTCAGGTCACTAATATTTCCACCAGCATTTAAGTCCACCAAAGTTTGATTGTGATCGATGAGACCATAATAGAAGAACTGAGTTAAGGAGTAAGTGTCAAATCCATAGTGAGGACACTAGTTGAGGAGATCATTAAATCGCTCCCATGCTTTATGAAAAATTTCTCCTTCCTTATGAGAGAACTAGTGTATCATCTTCTTTAGTTCAAGAGTTTTATGGGCTGGGTGCCACTTCATCATGAAAGTCTCCATCACCTTATTCCAAGTATCAATGGAGTCTACCTCCAAACTCAATAACCAATTCATTGCTAATCCCTTCATGCAATAGGGAAAACACCTTAGTCTCAACTCATCTTTAGACAATCCATACAACGGAAGAGTTTGAACTGTCGCATAAAAGTCTCTCATAAAAGCTAGGACATTTTCACTCGGCATTCCATTAAATTATGGCAACATTGATAGATGATTCTGCTTCAGCTCATAATTCCTTACTACCACAGTCAATCTAATACAAGAAGGGTTGCCAACAATAAATGGCATATGATAATCTCTGATTCTTCTTATCGCAGGATTAACAACCACCGGTTCAACCTAGTTCTTGCATCGAATTGTTCGTTCCCCATCTCTTGCTCTTTATACAGAATTGGATCTTAATTATTATTTTCCATCGCTCTTCTTCTTTGGGCGTTGTTCCTTCTACAAGTGCGTTCAATTTTAGGATTTAATTCAAGTAGCTAATCATCGTTCAAATTTCTTGAACGCCTTAAGTCCATGCAACTCCTGAAATAGAACAAAGAGAAAAGAGTTTAAGAGTGATTAATGGATGAAAACTTAAGGTAAAAAATAACTACAATTAATAGCAGCAAATATAAATTAGTCCCCGGTAACGACGCTAAAAACTTGGTCGACAAAATCTGTAAATGCACAGAGTCATTCCTAGTACTTACACATTAAGTATTCCAAGGTCGTATCCCACAAGCACTAAAATACTCATTACTGAATTAATCATAATTACTTGAACCAAAATGACAAGAAACTTAAAAGTTGATTTGATTTGAGCAAACAATAAATTGTAAAGACTCTAATTAAACAAACAAGGGAAAATTGATGGTTTAGACTTAGGGCTTCGGGATTCACCAATTTAAGAGATTGATCGATAGATTATGGAATTGATTGAATGACAAGTTATAATAAAAATTATACAAATTCACTTGTATTCTCTCTCAAGACATACAAGAATACCCAACTAGTTGATTACCATCTCTCAATGTGAAACCTAACTAGCCAAATTCATTAAGAACAAGTAACCCTAAGTTATCACACTAGTTTAGGATATCTTTATCTCTAAATCTAATATGTTTATCTCCCTAATGTACAAATCATACTTCACCTCTCAATCCATCATATTATTCCTAAGATTGCATCTATGGTGATCAAGCATAGAAACAACAATGAAGCTCAAGAAAGATAAACATAACTCAAGAATTTTCATTCAACACTAATCAATCCATAAAACAATAATCTATCCCCAAAATAGGCTACATCCCTAACCCTAAATGGGGTTTAGTTCCAACACATGATAAAAGAATCAAAATACATAGTGACTATCAACATTCAAGACAGGGTAGAGAGAGAAGATAAAATAAGCTTGCTCCAATCTTGATGCAATCCTCCTTCTTTCTCTTCTTTTCCTATTTTGGGTGCCTCCAATCTCCTTTCCTCATTTTCAATGTCTTCAAAACGAATATATATATAGTGTCTTGGGGTCAAAGAAACCTAGTTTTTCTTAAATAGGGGAATAAAAATTGTGTCTGTGCCGTCATCGTCCATTAGGCGGACCTTCTCAGGTCTCTGGAGCAGTTTGGATAGTGGATGTCCGTTAAGTGGACATTATGTTCATTAGGTAGACATTCACGGGTCTTCAGCCATCCTTCTCCGCTCATGTCCGTTTGGAGGGGCATGATGCCTGCTAGGCGGACATACACTAAGCATCTTCAGAAATATGTCCTTTTGACCATTTATAAGGTCAAATCTCTCCTTGGGTCTTCATGGAAGTTGTAGAGCTCAGGGTCCTCTTCGAAAGCGTACTGGAACAAATCTAATCTGACATATACAATGGAAGTTATGCCTTTTGCCCCAAAATTTCTCCAATTGTACCTATTAAGCAATAAAGTTGAAATGTGTGAGAATTAACCAAATAAAGTGCATAATTCATATGAAGATAAGTCAAATTAGTTCCAATTCATCCCAAAATCATATATGAATAATTTGACTTATCATAGAGCATCAAATCATATGACTGGACAACAAGGTATGTTAACAAATGTTCCTAAATATAATGGAACAGACTCCATTATTATTGGAGATGGCTCTTGCTTACCAATAACAGGTATTGGAAATACTTCTATTAAACAAAAGGCAATATTTTACCTCTTCATAATGTTCTTTTTGTACCAAATCTAAAGGAAAATTTGCTTTTTGTAAGTCAACTCACCTCTTAATTTCCTTTTAATTGTGAATTTTCTAATGATAGTTTTTGTGTAAAGGAATAGAACACAGGTCATCCTCTCATGACAGGAAAATGGAAGGGTAACTTACATGTTTTGTCTAATGACCCATAGGCACATTATTTCTATCGATTCAAATCTGGCACCATAGATATTTGGCATCAGCGCTTAGGCCATCCTCAATTTTCTGCAGTTCAGATATTAAAGAATAAAGGATTGATTGAAGTTGTAGACTCATCAAACAAGGATCATTTATGTGATAGTTGTCAATTAGGTAAATTAAGTAAACTTCCTTTTAGTTCTTCTGCACATTCTAGTTCTAATGTTTTTGATAAAATACATTGTGACCTATGGGGACCTGCTCCAGTTTTATCTATTGGCAAATTTTGATTTTATGCATGTATAGTAGATGATATTTCTAAATATACTTGGATCATTCCTTTAAGCAATAAATATGATTTCTTTGCTGCCTATGTAAGAGTTGAACAATATGTTCAGCGTCAATTAAAAAAAAAAAATTTTACTTGAATGGTGGAGGAGAGTTTGTTAATTCTCGATTACCGTCTTGTTTTCTTACTATGGGAATTGTTCATCAGATTTCATATCCCTATACTCTCTAAAAAATAGGTATGGTTGAGCGACGTCACCATAGTATTCGTGAACTAGGGATGACAATATTATTTCATAGTTATGCACCTTTATATTTATAGGTTGAAGTTTTTTCCACTGTTGTTTATTTTATTAATCGTTTACCTTCCTCCTCTCTTCATTCTGAAACTCCATATTTCATGTTACATGGGACTCATCCTGATTATACTTCTCTGTGTGTGTTTGGTTCCAAGTGTTTTCCATCTACATGGGATTGCAAAACAAATAAACTTGATCCAAAATTAGTTTTATGTGTTTTTGTAGGTTACAGTGACAAACATAAAGGATATAAGTGCTTTCACCCTCCTAGTTGCAAGTTTATTATTTCTCGACATGCTGTATTTGATGAGGCTATTTTTCCATTTAAATGATCTCTATCATCTACTTCAGTTTCTCATGTTCATCAAATTTTTTACTCTTGGCTGCCTCTTTCTGTTTTTATTGAATCAGGTACTCCTTCACAGGAATCTATCTCGTTACCTCCTTCTCATATTCCTCTACTAACTCATAATTTTATGCCGCCATTACATCCTCCTGTCATTGAATCTCCTTTCGCTAGCCCCACAATTACCACTTCCCCTAAATCTCATCATAATTCCTTACCTTCTGGTGATACATTGCCATCAACTGTTGAGCCTATTATGTCTGATTCTATGTCCATTGCTACTACCTCAGACTCACAGTCACGACCAGTCCCTGTTCGTCATTTTATGACTACCCGGTCTCAAAGTGGAGTTGTAAAACCAAATCCTAAATATGCTTTACTTGTTGACTCCTCTCGCACTATACCTCATAAGCCAAAGATGATTAAAATAACTTTGTCCCATCCAGGATGGAAAACTGCAATGCTTGAAGAATTTACTGCTCTTCATCAAAATAAAACATGGAAACTTGTTCCACATACTTCCAACATGCATGTAATTGGCTCGAAATGGGTCTTCAAGACAAAGCTTAAATTTGATGGTTCCTTGGATCAACTTAAGGCTCGCTTAATCACGAAAGGTTATCTTCAGATTAATGGTGTTGATTATACAGCAATGTTTTCTCCTGTTTTTCGCGCAGGTATAATTCGTATAATTTTAACTGTTGCTCTTGTCAAGCATTGGCCTATTCATCAATTGGATGTCAAAAATGCATTCTTACATGGTTCTATTATTAAAGATATATACATGGAACAACCCCCAGGTATGGCTCACTCTCAGTTTCCAAATCATTTTTGTAAGCTTCAATATGTTCTTTATGGACTTAAACAGGCACCCCGTGTTCGGTTTAATAGACTCAGTGATTTTCTTCTTTCTTGTGGTTTCTTTTGTAGTCTTGCTGATCCTTCTCTTTTTATTTGTCATTCTGATCAGGGTATTCTTGCTTTACTTTTATATGTTGATGATATGCTTCTTGCAGGATCTTCCACTGAGCTTGTCACTTCCTTTATTCAAACCTTAAGTCGTGAATTTTTCATAAAAGATCTTGGACTAGTTCATCACTTTCTTGGAGATGAGATCTCTCCCACATCTGAAGGCTTACATTTTTCTCAATCACACTATGCTCTTACCATTCTTGAACGATCCAAAATGTTAGATTGCAAACCTATGTCTACTCCTTTGGATGTTAAGCTAAAACTACCTGAACCTGCAACTCCTCTTGCAGATCCTAGTTTTTATCGTGGAATTGTTAGAGCTCTTTAGTATCTCACTCGTACCCGACCAGATTTATCCTATAGTGTCAACTATGTTTCACAGTTCATGCATACTCCTACGGTTGTGCATATGAAATTGGTTCATCGTATTCTTCGGTATCTTAAAGGCATGATTTATACTGGTCTTCATCTTACTTCTCATACTACACTCACACTATCTGCTTTTTTTGATGTTGATTGTGCGAGTTGTCCTACCACAAGACGTTCCACAACCGATTACTACACATTTCTTGGTTCTAATATCATCTCATGGTGTGCAAAGAAGCAATGCACTATCTCTCGCTCTAGTTAAGAACCTGAATATCACGCTATGGCTAATACTGCTGCTGAGCTTACCTGGCTCACTTACATTCTCCGTGATCTACATATTCCGCTTTCATCTTCACCAACTCATTGTGATAATATCAGTGCTTTATATATGACAGTTAATCCCGTTTCCATGCTCGAAGGAAACATATCGAATTGGGCTACCATTTCATCCTTGAATGCGTTTCTCTTGGGCTACTTGTCACTAAGTATATTCCTTCCACTCATTAGGTTGTTGATCTCTTTACAAAATCTGTTACAAAAGTTGTTTTCTCTTACTTTCGTTCCGAATTGTGCCTTCAGCCCTAGCTCAGTTTGCAGGAGGGTATTGACAAACCTGGTCTATATGATGAGCATTAGGAGTCATAAGGTGTTCCACATTTTATGGAGAGATAAGGGAGATTATGTTCATTCAAACACCACTTATCTATTAAAGGAATATAGTTGGTGTCAAGGACTCCTAAAGAGTAACAACTTCCTATGTAAATGTTAGTGCAATAGATAAAGGAAACTTCCCATATTTGGCAACACATTCACAGCAACAGATTAACAGTAAATTGTTATCAAGAGTTGCAGATTTTGTGGAAGTTTATTATTATCTGTGGGCTATATTAATAGCCTTTGTATCTTTGAAATTAAGCAAGCAAGAATATAATATCTTTTTCAATAAAAATTCTATTTTTATCTTGTTAGATATTACTTTATTATATAAGTTACTAGTATAATTTAATAGGTTATGATAGGCATAGTTATTAATCATTTATATTTTAATTGAATAATGAGAAAATTTAAATTCAAGTTCAATGAAAATATCCAATATTAAAACTAAAATTTTTATCTCAATTATTATTACTCTTTTGTATACCGATAAATATCAATATTTTAATTTAATTTAATATATAAATACAAATATATTTTGTACTTTTTTTTCAAAGATGGATCCTTTTTAGATTATTATCTAAAAAAAATATTAAAATGTTTGGATCACGACACTAAAATGTCTTTTGGTATTACTATATTTTAAATTTATTTACAATATCGGTTTTCATTAAAGTAATGTAATTAGTTAAATAGATAGAAGTCCTTAAGTGGCATCCCATGTTTGGGGTTATACCCCAAAATCGTGAATTGAGATTACAGTGAAAAATTAGAAGTACATTTTATTCTCATGCATCATAGTATATTCACACATATGTGAATATTTATTTTTGGACACATTATAATAATACATGCATTCATTGACATTTTCAAGGTATGATTGAATGATTAAAATGTGAATTGTGAATCATTTGCGTTAAAATTTTATTTGGAAACTATTAGTATTATTTCGAAATTTTTGGTGAATTTAGAAAATTTATGAAAATTTGGAGTATTTTTGGACTAGGAAAAATATTGAATTTTAGACCAATTACATAGTGACATGTGGCAGCACTCATAAATGACAAATGGCTCACATGCAATAGTGACAAGAGGCAGTGAATTAAGAAAGTATGTTTTGTCTGAATATGGAAAAAGGGTTGTCATTTTTCTTCTCCACCAAATGCATCCAACACTAAAATTTTTCCTTGCTTTCTCTTTAACCACCGAGGCCCTGTTTGTCTTTTTCAGTGCTGGAATTTGTTGAAGGATCAAGTAAGTGATGTTGTTTGAGAATTTGTGAATGAATTCATGCATAAGTGAGGTAGGAAAAGTAGGTTTATTGATGATTAGTGAATTGAATACATAGATGCTGAAATTCATGAAAGAAGATCTATGAATATAGATATTCAGTTTTGGTTTAGAGAAATACGTATATGGGTATCGAAAATGATTGTTTATAAATATGGATTTTGAGTTGTTATAAATGATATTGCAGAAGTTCATGTAAGTTAGTTCTGGTATAGAAATGAAAAGTTCTTGATGAAATGAAAGTGTAAAAGAAAGAGGAATAATGAATAAGATGAATGGAAGATGGAGAAAAATGCAGAAATGGAATTTGGGTGAATAGTAGTCTGTGATTTTGATGTTTATGTGAATGTTGGATTTTTGAGTTGTTTTGTGTTATTGAGTTGAAAAGGGGAGTAGTATAGATGATGTTTTCTTGCTTGAGGATGAATGCTTGTGTAAGTGGTTCTAAGTTCTGTGTTGGCTTGTGGTTGTTACTATTTATAAAACAAAATTCACAGAAGAGAGAAGAAGAAGACGGATACATGCATGGTTTTTGTGTTTAAGTCTGTATATGAACATATTTAATTCTTTTGGTGATAACTTTTTCTTATAAATTCCAAATGACTTGAAAATTGAACCAATACACTCCTAAGACATTGGTTTTCCTCCCTATGACAATTTAGAATCATCTGAACTGATTTAAAAAAAAAGTGATTGGATCAAAGTGAGGAAATGTGCTGGAATGTTGAACTGAAGAATTTTCATTGATCATGCTTCTGTATTTTGATTATATCTTGAGCTATAGATTTTAAAACGAGTTGATTTGTAGTTCATATTAAACTAGAAACATTTTTATATAACTTTCTTAAAGAATTCAAATTTTAAATCTATCTCTAAGACTTTCAAAATTGGCATGAAATTGAGTCTTGGCTTAGGCTGTAGCCTTAGTAGAGACAGAAATAATGTCTTGTTGTTATTGAATAAAGTGTATTGAGTTAGGCTGAATTAGACTAAGTTGTCTTCACCAAAGTTGTAGCTTATTCTCTTATATTTAAATTGGTATGAAGTTTGTAATTTTTGGATAATGGAATTGCGAGATATGAGTTGTACAAATTGAATGCATGATCATGCTTTAGCTAAAATTCCAAATGTACATAGTCTATGGTATTATGAACATAACTCATAAGATAATGAACCAAATTGAATGATTTTCGTGTCATTAGAAACTTAAGACACAGAGAAACAATTGTTTAGAAGAAGGTGTTACAAAAATATATCATTTTCTTGATCTTATTGATTATGTAAATTTGCCAAATGGGATGCTTTCAACCAAAACTGGAGTAGTGAATGGGTGTGTGAATAGTGAATGAGTTTGTGAATTTTGGCACTATTAGAGTACATCAATTTATTACAGAAATATACCCGAGAATTTGTCATTGCACATGCATGATATATGATGCATTTATACCTGTGTTTACTCAACTACATAAGCAGTACAATATTGTGAAATTGTGTTAATGTATATAGGCGAGCAACTAGCGCAACCACATCCTGATATTGCCGGAACATCAAGGCAATAGGCTTTAGGGAGCAATTGTGAGTAACCTAGACGGTCTCACTCAATTATTTGTTTTCTTAATTTCTGATTTGAATTATCTATGAATGTGATTTGATTGTTGAATTATGGACATGAAGGTCCGATGATTCTGATCTGATGATTATGATATTGAAGTGCTCCTTATATGTGAATTTGAATGAATAAGTGATATTCCACATTATTGTTGAATTCTAGACCAAGGTCCGATGATAAATGTGAATGTGAAAGTGAAACTGAAATCAAGTAACTGATTGTATATATATATGAATGTGAAGCATTCCATTACATGAATGCATGAAAGATAAAGGCAGTTATGATCGGAGTTGCCAATGTAAAGAGCTTAAAGCTCATAATGTGATCAGAGCCTCAGGCTCAGTTGTGAAAGTACCTGGTATCCTCTAAGGGATATGGGACATTATTCTGACACAGCTCGGTATCCACTAAGGGATATGAGCTAGTAAAAAGGCACTCGGTCATAACAACAACAACAACAAGTGAAAGTGAGTCTCACGTGCATTGCATATGCATTTTAAAACATGTGATTTACTGATTAAAATGCATTGGTACTTTTTATTTGAATGAGAATGTGAAATGTGATATTTCTTGCAAATTGCAAAGATATGAAATATGTGTTATGTGTGATAATGTGTTACATGAATTGAGTGAACCATCGATGATGGTTACCTCATCGAGTTCACAAACTCACCCAAAATTGCACGTTAACATTTCAGGACCAAGAGAGGACATTAGCGATTGAGAGATTACAAGAAGCATAATTCTTATACTTTTGTGAAGAAGAAATGACTCAAAGGTCGGTCAGCTGAGACTGAAGACTTTAGATAGACTTTTTGTGTAATTTCCTCTTTCATGTCGCATATTCTGTACTAGGATTTGATGATATACATGTATGGATGTTTAAAAGCTACAATGTAAATATGTTTAGTTTTATGAAATAAAATGAGGGTTTGAGTTTGGTATTTGGTTTTAAAATCTGGTGACATTTATGTGCAATAGTTGATGCGATGACTAAGTTAGATATGTTGCCATGTTATAAAGCGAAAGTGAGATAGTTAATACACCATTATTATAGATTATATACTAGAATATCCACTGGGTGTTCCTGTATGTAATTTATGGTAATGAGGTGTTACACCTCATACTTTATTAATTATTAAATTATAATAAAATAAATATATTAATTTTAAAATATGCATGGAATTATAATGTTGTAGATTATGGAATTAAAAACTAAAAAAGACGCACACACACATATATAAATCATGTAAAAAAAACTCTTTTGAAAAAATTAAATTAAGAGAAAACATGTTAAAAATAATAATATAAATTATAAATTTTATTGTAATTAACTTGAACTTATATTTTTCTCTTTTTTTTCTCTTTATGGAGATTAAAGATAAACTCAATGATCATATTTTGAATTATTTCAAAGATATAATTGGCTTCTTATGCTATCTATGTAAAAAATTATTGGAGAGTTTAGGTTGTAAATGCTCATTTTGTCAAATTCATTTGCATAAAAAGTGTGCAGAATTGCCCTCCAAAATAAAACACAATCTTTATGAGCATCCTCTTTCTATTAGTGGAGAAGAGTTTCTCAAAAGATTTATATGTGATGGATGTCATGTCAATAATAAAAATGACATATGTTAAGACCATGAAGAATGTAGTTTTTTTCTTGATACGATGTATGCTCAAGGGATCCCTTCCATTGGCAACTATTACCGAAAGTTGAATGATAATGGGAGAAACGTTGGATTTTTACATTTCTCCCATAACCATAAAATTAGATTTGCCTTTATTCCTAAGAAACTCGAGGTTCCATGCCTAGGATGTTCCTCGTAATTTTCAGGTCCAACTTATTGCCGTTATGCATGTAGTTTCTTTCTTCATAAATCCTACTTTGAAGAACTCCAACCTCGATATATTCAGCATCCCTTCCACATCCAACATCCCCTGCACTTTATAGTCAGATGTGCTACTTGTGAAACTTGCAAAAATTGTTCAAACTTTGGCTATAAGTGTGTAGAATGTGATTTTAACCTTTATACAAAATATGTCAAATACCTAACATCTAGTCTGCAGCATAGGTTCCATAAGTACAATCTTTTTTTTTGTTTTATGGTTGAAGATATATGTGATGATGATTCATTTTATAATGATTGCAAAGAGTGTGGAAAATTTTGTGATGCATCTTTTTGTCGTTGTTTGGAGAGTGATCTTCACCTACACATTGATTGTATACCGATCCCTAAGAATGTTAAGAGTGTATGTTAGATCCATTCTCTTACTTTAATAGATACAATTGCTGAAGAAGAAGTACAAGATGAATATTACTATCATGCTTGTGAGAGTTTGAGGAACCCAAAACATGCTACTTATTGTTGCAAGAAATGCTACTCCACTACCCATATTGGATATGTTCTTAATTGGGTAATATTTGGGTTCAATCATGTTTGATACACCTAAAATATACTCATAATTTTGCATGAACTAGTAATGTTTTATCGAAATTTTTATTCAATGAACTTTCTAAACTTCCACCTCTAGTAATTAGATGATACTTAGTGCTTGAATTATACCTATAGTTAACTTGTCTTCAGGTTTTTGATTTTGCATTATTTATTAGAACTTATTACGTCTTTACTGGCTAACAGATTGAAAGTTGTGTTGGCTAATGTGGTAAACAAGGCTCAAGGGGAGTTTCTTCCATCGAGAAGCATTAGGGATAACATATTGATGTTGCAAGACTTTTTTGGAGACTACCATACTGGGAAAAAAATCAAGAACTGTGCACTAAAGATTGATCTTTTTAAAGCTTATGATACGATTGGTTGGGGATTTTTGAGGGATTGTTTGGAAGGTATTGGTCTACCTTCTAGATTTTGTCAATGGATACTCCAATGCATCCAAACCACGTCCATGAGTGTTTTAATTAATGGGTTGCCTACGAAACCATTTCTTATCACTAGAGGAATTAAGCAAGGGGACCCTTTCTCCCCTTTCCTATTCACTTTTGCGATAGAGGGATTATCTAGACTATTATCCAAAATGGTGGAAAACAATGGGCTATTTCACTATAGATGTAGTGAAATTAAATTATCACACCTACTTTATGCTGATGATGTGATACTCTTGTGTAAGGTGGAACCACATGTTATATCGATGATGATGAATTTCATGCATACTTTCTCAAGATGGTCTTAGATGAAGTTAAATGTACAGAAGAGCGGAGTTTATGTTTCTTCAGATGTTAGAAACCCGAAGTGGATAACAAATTTGGTGGGGTTGTCTCTTCAAGAAACTCCTGTCAGGTACCTGGGAGTTCCAATCACTTCGAGTAAGCCAAAATTTTAAGATTTTATGCCATTTTTGGAGAAATTGAAAGCTCAAATTAATGCTTGGCAGAACTGATTCTTATCACTTACAGCTAGAGTCACTCTTATTATATCGATTTTGAACAGCATGCATGTACACTGGGCTGCTAATGTGGTAATTCCAAAGAGAGTAATCAAGGAAATGCAGAGGATGTTAAAATCTTTCTTATGGAATGGAAAACATGATAATTGCAAGGGGCAAAAGTCAAATGGAGTGATATTATAGTGCCTAAAAAATAAGGGGGATTGGGAATTATTTCGATTACACAAATGCAAAGGGTTCTACTAATAAAGAGAATATGGAGACCATTTGTTGACAAAGATGCGCTTTGGGTCAAGTGGGTGCAAATCTACCATCTTAATGGGCAAAGTTTTTGGCAATTTCAGTCAAGGTATGATTACTCTTGGATTTTTAAGAGCTTGTTGAATCTTAAGGAATCGATCTATCCTTTTATTAAATATAGGCTAGGGAATGGAGAAGATATTAGTTTTTGGTTTGATAATTAGACTAATTTCAATCCATTGTGGTTGCATAATGATTTACAAGTATTGCGAAATAGAATTCCTAAGGAGGCTAAAGTCTCATGGTTCTTTCGGGAGGGGGAAAGGATGAATAGCTGCAGGTTTGTTCATCTAATTGACAATTATGCTAATGGACTACAAACCAGCTCACGGTTGGATGGGGTGACATAGGTTGATCAACATGGTGGGAGTTCATGAATAAATCAGCTCACAATATAGTGAGAGCATCTCAGGAAGTTGTCCCGTGGGCTAATTTGGTATGGAAGCAGGTATTAAGTCCTAAGTCTGCTATTTTTTTATGGTTAACTATCAAAAATAGGTTGAGAACTAAGGATCGATGGTTTAGAAGTTTTAACCCCCTTTACGTTTTGTGTCATGTTAATGAGAGTAGGAACCATTTGTTTTTTGAATGTGAGTATACTAAAGCGGTGTAGAGTAGAATATTGAATATGATTAGAATCCCAAGATTTTCCTTTCAATGGAATGAAGCTTTGATTGATCTCATACGATACTCAAGAACAGGGCAGCGTGATAGTCTCATTATTAAGAAGTCGTTTCAGATGGTGATTTATTACATTTGCAGGGAGAGGAATAGATGTATCTATAAGGAAGTGGAATAACACAAGTATGAACTCGCCAAGAAAATAGTTAACTTGATTAGAGAGTTAATGATAGCTGAAGGGAAGCAAGAAACCATTAGCCAGGAACTTAGATTGAATTGGTTAATCTAGATATTTTGGGTGGGTTTATTTGTAAGTTTTTAGAAGTTTAGAAGTTGTTGTAATTTTGTTCTTATCCTTAGAAAGGAATTTATATAAGTTTTCTGCTTTGGTAATATATCTCATTTTAATTTTCCAAAAAAAATTTAGGAGAACCGTGAATTGGAGATTTTTTAATCCTTATGAAAGAGTCTAGATCAGAAATAACTGACAGAACCTTAAAAAAGAGTTTAGATCAGAAGCAACGAAGAGAACATACAAATTAATGGCAACCTCTCTCAATCAAAAATGCTAATCACATTAAACTTTGTTACCTTTCAATCTTAACAGTTGCTTTACAGGTTGTTACATGAGACTCATTAAGTATACTTACTAAGGGTGAACGGGATGGACGAACACGAAATGCATCCCGTTCGTCCCTTTGATCGGATAGTTAGACTTCTTTTGCGTGTACATATATTTGTTCACAGATTCTCTCTCATAAGTCTCATCTCTCATACGATTATCTCTCCCTCCTCTCTCAAATTATTTTCTCTCTCCTTCTTAGAAGGTTCTCTCTCCCTCCTCTCTCAAGCGATTTTCTTCCTCAACCTCGTAAAACCAATCTTGCCTAGAGGCGCGTGGATGTCTCATCTCCATGGATCGTGTCCTGATTTACATGTTGGTTGTGCTCTTATCTCGATAGTCAAAGGTACTCTTCTAAATTTTCTTGCCTTTAGGCTCAAAAACACTAATCGTTTTGTTGATATGCCTTAACCTTTTGTTGAAATTTTTACAGAGCTGCTGCTTTGTTTGAGCTGTTAAAGTTGTTCCTGATGATTGGTAAGAATCTGTCTGTTAGTTGTGTTTATTTGGTTTTTGTTTACCAGGTGTTAAATCCAGGAAAAAATAATGGGTTTCAGAGATTATGGACAAGCTTGTGAAGGAAGGTGCTTTGTGGAAAACGGAACATGATATCTACACCAAAAAACAACCAAAAGGTTCTATAATCATGTAAATCGATATCATTATCTATACATCCAGGCTTATTCATCTTTATGTACTTTTGAAACCAAATATTAGAAATTCGATGATGTGTTTGTTGCAGATCTATTGCAGAGGCAATTGTGCTCTTATCCCAATGGTCACAGTGCCTTTAGGCTCAAAAACACTAATCGTTTTGTTGATATGCCTTAACCTTTTGTTGAAATTTTTATAGAGTTGCTGCTTTGATTGAGCTGTTAAAGCTGCTCCTGATGATTAGTAAGAATCTGTCTGTTAGTTGTGTTTATTTTTTTTGTGTGTACCAGGTGTTAATACAGGCAAAAATAATGGGTTTCAGAGATTATGGACAAGCTTGTGAAGGAAGGTGCTTTGTTGAAAACGGGACATGATATCTACACCAAAAACAACCAAAAGGTTCTATAATCTTGTAAATCGATATCATTATCTATACATCCAGGCTTATTCATCTTTATGTACTTTTGAAACCAAATATTAGAAATTTGATGATGAGTTTGATTTGGTGATAGAGGAAACGGATGATCAGGCAACCTCCTTTAGTGGTAAAGCTCGACATTTTGAGGACCGGTTGTATATGAAGGTATGTTTTATTGGTAACATTTTGCAAAAGATTGGACATTGAATGATCATTTGCCTAAATCTATTTCCGTATTATCAATTAGCATTTCTAAAATTTTCATAGAATCACAGAACAAAAAAGCAGATTTAGGACATGTTTTTTAGTTGGAGTTTTGAGGTGAAATGCTAGCTGTAATTTATCTTTTTGACTGGCTAATGACTTCATGTTTCGCAGCGTCTACGAAGAGGTCTTATGATTATTGGACCTCAAATGGTGGAGTTGGTGCGGAACATAATCTCTGCCAAGCTTCTTCTTCTCCTGTGAGATCCAGTGGTCCTTGCGTCATGGCGGTGTTGGCTTCAGCTTTCGCATCGTCGGCTCCAGTCTCGCCATTCTCTTCTATTGATTCTGCTTTTCATTAATTTCTTGATAGGTTCGGTCTAATGAGTGAAAAATGTTTTTTCTGTCTCTAGAAGCCCAATGGTTCGAAGCAGAGACCGCCCAAATCGTCTTCAAAGTCTGCTTCATCGACTCACGAGGAGATTGAGATTCCTCACTCATTTTCCATTCCAATCTCTAAAACATCGACGACTTGTTCATTTCTGGGTCTTACAAGTTGATATCTGTTTATTCTTTCCATTCTTTTCTCCTATATGTTTCTGGGTCATTGTTATTTCTGAGATCTAAATTACTTCCTACAGACTTGTCATTGTGCTTCAATGAGGGATTGTTTGTGTATGTGGAGTGTGTTGCACTAGAGAGACAACACCTTCTATTGATTTCAAAGGCTCAATAGCCAAGGAACCGACTTGCATACTCAAAAGAAATTATCCTAAATGTGTATTCCTCTCAAAAAAACTCGTGAGACCCAGCGGCCACTTTAGAAGAGCTGAGGGAGATAGTGAAGCTGCCGAGTTTGCATTCGTCAATTTTTGAGGAATCGCCCGAGTTCGTATTTGATACTTGTGGCCGTATTGTGTACCGTGGTATGAAGAGTATTATAGCGGTGTAAACGTCAGTTGTTTGAGCGAACAGTTGTTAATAATGAAAAAAAATGTTAGTGCAAATAGTGACGAAGTCTTCTTGTCGGGACATTATTAGCTTTTTCTTTCGGCTTCTGTAAGTTTATTATGACTTTTGGTTTGTGTGTGTGTCCACATACTCTGCACATTTGAACTTATTGAGCTTTCCTTTGCCTTTTTCTCGATAATAGAAGCAACGAATTATCTTAAACACTGTTACTCAAAGATCTATCCATATTAAGAGAGTCCAGTATTAACGTCAGACCTAACAAGAACACAAAATTAGCTTAACTTCTGGAAGGATAAAAAATGTTTGCACTAAAGTCCGCACAATCAATGGAACTATTGTACCAGGCATCACTTCCAGCCTCCATCTTCATGTTCATAACCCTGTTCTTTATCACGTCCACCAAATTTGATGTGATTGCCACCACAAATTTCGCCGCAAATCTCGCTTTTACGTGGATCTGAGACCTTCAATCATCACCCCATTGTTCAAAATTGTCTCGTTTATTTGATCAAACGAGGCCAACTGTGACGCATTTACTATCACCGTCAATGAAGACCCACGCCATAGGCTTGTTATACTTTCCTGTTTAATCAAACTCAAATTTATTTCAAGTTTTCTATTAAACAAAATTTATTTTTCAATTTTGAGTCATCAATTTAATTAAATAATTTATTGCATTCACATGTAGCGATATTTATAAATTCAATTTGATTAACAAATTTCAAAGGAAGAATCATCCAAAACGTAAACACTATGTCTAGATAATGCTTACAAATCTAGACTCCGTAATTCTTACCACACTTTCCATGTCCCTGCAGTACCTGGCGTCTTTGTATCATAAATGGAAAATGTTCTCAGGTTAAATCCACATCCCATCCCCATCTCAAAGATAAAACTCCATTTTCCTAATTTTTAATTATAAAAATGCATATAATTTTATCTATAAAGGTAGAGTAGACTGAGACAAAATTGAAGATAAATAAACAGGATTGTTTAATAGTGTTTCCACAACTATTAGACTCTCTTCCTACTTACTCTTTCGTGTAAGATACTGAGAACAATAGTGTAGGAGCCTCTTACATGTAAAATGGATATTCCCTTCAATTATACTCTCCTAATCTCTTGGCTGTATTGTGTAAAGAATCTTCCAGAAGTGATTTTTGTTTTTCTGTTTTGCTTTCAATGAACTACAACTCTGTCTTCAGTAATAATTGAAAAAAGAAGAAGAAATAATCTTACCCTTTTCTTAATTATTCAGCCCAACTGTTCAAGACATCAAATCATTCTTGACATCACCATTATAATGCTAATATTTCTTTGAAAAAGTTGTATTGTCCTATTTGTTCTTATCTTCGAGTCCTGCTAATTAATAGCCACAAATCTGAACAGTTTGGCCAATTATTGATTTATCAATTTGTGCCGATTATTTAAAAATGATTTCATAATAAGTAAATTATCTACATTCCTTTTATCAGTGTTTAAATGCAAAAAAATTAATTGAATAAATAATAGAATATAAAGTCTTAACAATTTCATCTTGTATGACTGTGAAATGATTACCAAATTAAATCATATGCTTGCATGACAATTTTATTTTACAAAATACTATTTAATAATTAATATATATTAATTTTTTATTTTCATCTGATTTTATGTAGTATTATTTAATTATTACATATTTATTTCCAGACGAAGGCCTAAGTACTAAAGAACATTAATCATAACATGATATAGATAAGGACGACAATTGACTATTTTATTGCCTTTCCATTCTATGTGACTATAATTTTTGTGTTATTTTTTGTAGAATAATTGTGCATTAATTTTTGACAATTATTCAGTCTTCTTTTAAAATGATAAAAGTAACTATTCAATTCGCGTATTGTATTGGAATCAAAAGCAAGTAGAACGCAATAAAAATAACAAAAAAAGGTTCCTCATACCACGTCATGTCTACTAATACCAAAATAAATGTCCAAGAAGAAAATGAATTGAAATCACCAAACTCTTGTCACCTCATGTTCTGTTCATCTTTATGTCTACTTCAGGATTAGGATTGCCTTACGGAAAGCTTTAAAGTATCAAAAGGTCATTGGTCATCAAGAGTGTTGATCGTATGATTTAAATGAATGATCTATGAAATATCAGCATATGTGCTTTCTTCTTTGCTAATTGTTCTTCTACAATATTTTTGAAAAACGTAATTGTCCTTGAGAAAAGTACTTATGAAAAACGTAATAACAAAATTTTCATGTTTATGATATAAAATTCAGACATTATTGATCATTTTTAACAATGTTCTTCAAAAATACAATCTGATATCAATTGAAGCATCACGTGAGATACAGTATTGGCAACTTGAAGGTCACTACAACCGATCAATAAAACTGAAAATAATTGAAGAGTCCTCCAAAAATGCAAACTGACAAGAACACTGCATCTAAAATGCCACATGTAGCATTTGAATCGCAGGTTAGCTAGTTACTTTGTGTTGCCGTTTCATAACAAGGGAAAAGACTCGAGTGGTTAAGTCACTTTATGCCACCATTTCGTTATTAATTCAATGTTAGTTTTTTCTGCACAATTCAAACCCAAATACGAAATATTACCGTTAACACAGATGAAGAGAAAGGCAAAGTACTTCTGAACAATGACTTACATTATGTTCATTAAGCACATTTAAGTCATGCCCATGGAAGAGGAAAAAGATGATACAAGACGATATCTACTTGTCACTTTCACAGGGACACTGTTTACCCTACACGCCACCCCTATACATAGGTAGTGCAATGGACCCTTTTGCTCTTTCTGTGCTTGGAGTTCTTGTGATTGCAAGTCATGTTATCTTTTAATTTGGTATTTTTTTGTTGTCGTAGTCTTCACGTCTTTGAAACACTTCAGTATACTGTTTTCACTTTATGTCACAAATCAGACTGAAAATACACTAATAGAGTGAAACTAGACTACTAGAGTATAAAACAATCTAAAAGTCATGATTCTACAAACAGAGACTTGAGACAGACTAGTAAGAAAAACACTATTGTGAAATCACCTAGTGTTATGCTTAGACTTCTTTTACTAATAGATACTGCCCACTGCTTTATTGCGACTTGAAAAATGTTGCCATTGGATAAGACATCAACAAGAACATGAAATTAGTTTAACTTTTAGAGGGATAAAAAAGTTTTGGACCAAACTCTGTACAATTAATGAAACTATTGTGCGAAGCACCACTTCCAGCCTCCATCTTAATGTTTATAACCCTGTTCTTTATCACGTCCACCAAATTCGATGCCAGCGCCGCCACAAATCTCGCCGAAAATCTTGCTTGTATGTGGATCCAAGACCTTCAACCATCACCCCATTGCTCAAACTTGTCTCTTTTGTTTGATAAAACGACGCCAACTGTCACGCATTTACTATCACCATCCATAAAGACCCACTCCATAAGCTTGTTATACCTTCCTGTTTTGACATCTTCGTAATAACACAAACTAATGCAAGTCATGGAGTAAATTGTTTATAGAACAACGGTTGCAGAAACCTTAGAGAACAACGTCTTAACAACTTTACAACTATTAAAGGGGCTAGCTTTTCTTCCGGTTACAAGAAACCTAACCACCCAACTAGTCATATGGAGGTGTGTCGATATCATTCTACGAGCTCTCATGGTACTAAAGGTAAACTTTGTTTACGGTTTGTTTGTGTTCTGGGGTGGATTAGAGATGAATTTTGTTTTAATGTGGTGTTGTGTGGTGATTCTATCACGAACTATGGCATGCCTGTACCGTTCCTTTGGTAACCATTTCTTAACAAAATGAACATGTCTTCTACTTCCCTCAAGGACTTTAGCAATGAATTGTACTCTTAATTTCTTGATTGTTAGAATTTAATTCCTCCCAATTTTCTTATTTTCTTGAAACAACAATAAAAACATAATTATAATTTTATTCAATAAATATTGCAATAAAAAACAAAGGAAAAATAACAGGTACAAGAATTATTACATCAAACTCGAAATCATGTTTCTCCTCTTTGTGAAATATTCCTATGATTAGCAAGGTAATTAATAGTAAATAGAAAAATAACAAGGCCACGAAATGTTTGCAATTGGCAATTTGAAAGAAGAAGAAGAGAAATATTTATGTGAATATAAGAATGAAAATTAGTGTATTTATAGAAAAATATAGATTATAGCCGTTATATGACTATTAGAAATATATAGATTATAGCCGTTATATACATCTATTTATACGTATATAGCCGTTTGACAATGATTTCAATGAAAATGAAATAATTAAAATATTGTAGGAAAATAAATTAAGTGTTTTCCACAGGTTGAGAGAGAGGAGATAGCTTTTCTTCTAGTTATAGTGAACCTAACCACCTGAAGATTGATATGGTGGTGCAACAATATCATTCTACGAGATCTCTTGGCATTAAAGGTAAACATTGCCTACAGTTTGTTTGTGTTCTCGAGTGGATTACAGATGAATTTTGTTTGAATTCAGTGTTCTCTGGTGATTCTGCTATGGTTTTACGACGGCGTGTGTTGTGCAGACGCTGAAGGTGATCTTTATCTCGAACTATGGTATGCCTGTGTTGGTCCTTTAGTAACCGTCCCTCGACAAAATGAACACATCTTGTACTTCCCTCAAAGACATATTGAACAGGTCTGCTTTACATTATTTGTTTGATTATCATTTGTTTAGTGTCAACTTTGTTATAAGCTATTTGTACATATTTGATTTGCGTTCGTATCGTCGAGTTTGCATTTTACATATGAGTTTAAATCGCTTTTTATTAATGTGTTGATCAGATGGAGGCGTCAACTAACCAACCAGCTGACCAGAAAAAGCCGTTTTATAACCTTCTGTGAAAGATCCTGTGTCGTGTCATTAAAGTTATTTTGAAAGTACGCAATTAGTAACTTTGACGTTAAAATTATTGGTCTGTACTTAACGTTAATTGATTTCCAAGTTTGTTTTAGGTTTTGTGATTTCATTTTTTGCTTATTATGTCATAATAAATTATAGGCTGACCCAGATACAGATGAGGTCTTTGCTGAAGTGACGTTACTTCCTGAGGCCAACGTAAGTACTCACTTCATTATGTTTTATGTTATATAATGCACGGTTGAGCATTCAGAGCCAAATGGTTCTTATGATATACTTATCTTATAATATCAATAAGATGAGAGTGCAGTGAAAAAAAAAAGCTCCCCCATCTTCTCCACCGAAGTTTCATGTACGCTCATTTTGCAAGACTCTGAACCCCTCAGATGCCAGTACTCACGGTGGACTTGTCATTCTTAAATAACATGGTAACGAGTGTTTGCCTCCATTGGTTAGTCAAATGCACCTTGTGATAATTAGTAATGTTTTTTTTGCAAATTAACAACTAGTTCTCAAGTAGAATTATCTTTCTAATGTGTCACAGGATATGTCAAGCCAATATCCGACACAGGAATTGGTTACCAAGGATTTACATGGAAACGAATGGAGGTTTTGTCATACATTTCGGGGTAATGAACCTTAATTTTAGGCTTGCCTTTTACATTGTTTGTGAATACGTTGCTAGACAAGATTCTCCATGAGTATACAATATTAGGTGCTTAAGTTATATTCTGATGTTAATGTAAGGTCATCATAAAAGGCAAATGCTTCAAGGTAGATGGAGTGTATTTGCAACTTGTAAACAACTTGTTGCTGGTGATACCTTTATATTTCTAAGGTTAGTGGTTCTTACCATACTGTTTCTACTCATCAACTATGTTAATTGTTACCTACACATCACTAATATTTTAATTTATGATCGGCTTTTAGAGCTGAGAATGGAGCACTTAAAGTTGGCGTTAGAAAATTGAAGCAGCAGCAAGGTAATGTACAGCCATCTATCATATCCAGTCACAGTATGTATGTTGGTGTGCTTGCCACAGCATGGCAGGCTATATCGACAAAAACGATGTTTACAATATACTACAAGCCTAGATATCTTGTTAAATTACTATTTTAGCTTCCTCAGATGGTTAACAATGTGAGCTAGAGTTTGTGAGTCTGTTATCTAAAGTTGAATTGCAAGCTCACCCTTGTATCTAACAAAAATTCACTATTATAGAAGCTTTTTGTTGATGTTTTTAATGTTCCTCTTTCGATTTTGTGGCACAGGACAAGCCCCGCTAACTTCATAGTTCCATTTGATCAGTACATGGAATCCATGAAGATTAATTATTCTATAGGTATGAAGTTCTAAATGAGATTTGAAGGTGAGGAAATTCTTGAACAGAGGTACTGATTACTTCTCCTAAAGGAATTATAAATTGTTTATAAATAAACGCACATGAAATGTTGTATTAGCATTTTTTTTCAATGTTAAAGATTTATTGGTGCTGTTGTCAGAATTGAAGATGCTAATCCTAATATGTGGCAATAGTCCAAATGGAGATGCCTGAAGGTAGTACTAAATGATTTGCTACATTACATTTATCCTATCAGTTAAAATGTCATTTTACTTCCTTTTGCATTTAGGTTTGTTGGCATGAAACAAGCCGTATACCTCGTCCATAGAGGGTTTCACCTTGGGAAATAGAACCTATGGTTGCTCCGTCTCCACTAAATACCCTTTTAATGCCCATGCTAAAGAGAGCCCGAGCAAGCATGGTGCCTTCATCCGCCGACTCCTTTGTTCGACCTACATAAGGTAATGGTTATGCACATTTTTGATAGGTTTTTCTCTGCAAGTTTCAAGTCCATCAAGTACATGGTGCCTTCATCCGCCGACTCCTTTGTTCGACCTACATAAGGTAATGGTTATGCACATTTTTGATAGGTTTTTCTCTGCAAGTTTCAAGTCCATCAAGTAGGCTAAGTTTTCTTAATGTAAAATTTACATTCGAATATGAATTAACTTTAACAGATCTGCTGTCAGGCTTTGAAGCAAGCTCGAATTCCTCCAATGGATTTTGTGCACCACTGATAGATCAAACAATAGCAACTGCTAATCCAACAACAACACATGTACTACATCAAGATGAAAAGTTTAACTTGCTTGC
>JANZXR010343669.1:0-23857 GCA_027575705.1 Erythroxylum echinodendron
TTGTCATTGATCCAATTTCTCATAAATAGGGGGGGGTGTAATTGTAATTGTTGTCAAAGCACTACGCTTGCAACTTCTGAAACCATCACCTTCTCGTTTGGCTCAAATTCTGTTTTTTGGTTCTTAGTTCCTTTAAGAACTTCACATAAGCTGGAATGCTCCTAATCACACCTAACAAATGTAGATTAATATTAACTTTGTCATTGATCCAATTTCTCATAAATAGGGGGGGGTGTAATTGTAATTGTTGTCGAAGCACTACACTTGCAACTTCTAAAACCATCACCTTCTCGTTTGGCTCAAATTCTATTTTTTGGTTCTTAGTTCCTTTAAGAACTTCACATAAGCTGGAATGCTCTTGATCACACCTAACAAATGTAGATTAATATTAACTATATCATTGATCTAATTTCTCATAAATAGAGTGAGGCATAAGGGTTCCAAAGTCAAGCATGTCTTTCAATTTGGGGGCTAATTGTTGTTGAATCACTTCACTCGCAACTTCTGAAACCATCACCTTCTCGTTTGACTCCAACTTTTGTTTTTGGTGCTTAGTTCCTTGAAGAACTTCATATAAGCTAGAATCCTAATCATACCTAAAAAAGACATATTAATATTAACTTTGGAAAACATGTTATATAGATCAAAAAAATGTTTATCTTTTTTTAAGTCCTTAAGATGGCTCAGATATAGGATTGGTAGTCTATAAGGATTAGTCACCTTATACAGTCTTAGTCCTTCATTATAATCAATTGCATGTCCCAGTTTTCACCTTTCTAAATGTGACTTGAAAATTTGTCAAGCCCATTGCTTTCTTCATTCTGCTCATCTTTCGTTGGTGAGACTCTCCTCCTCTTGATTACCTGCACCAGACAGATTAGAAGGGATCTCAACATGATTAACAATTACCTTACCAATTCTTAGAATAGTAACTACTTGGGCTTGCTTGGGTTGGCTAGGTAACTTCCCTTTTTGATTATTATACATTTAAGCAACAAGTTGCCCTACTTAAGTATCAATCCTCCTTATAGATTCTTCCAAGGAGTCAAATCTCTTATTGTTTGTTTCCTAATTCTGAGTTATTACCTAAATAAATGTATTCATACTTTCCTCCAAAGAAGGCTTGCTCAGTAGATTCTGATTTGAGGGTTACCCCTGAAACTAGTTTTGCCTCTAAAAATTCTGATATTGTGGTTGGGGTGACACTGGTGGATTGTTGGTCTTCCACAAAAAATTGGTGTGGCTTCTCTAACTAAGGTTGTAAGTGTTCGAATATGGATCATTTTGCACCTTTGATTGAAAACCATCAAGTGAGTTCTCTTGTTCTTCTACAGCAATAAAAGATTTAAAAATATATGAACAAACATTAGCTTCATGATCATAAGTTCCATATATACCACATACCTCTTGATTTGGAATGTTTTGGGGTAGCCTTATAGTTATTATTTTTACATGCTTAGTCAACTTAGCCAATTGCATAACTATTTCTTAATTTGAACTCACTTTATGAACTCCAGCTCTTCTCCCTCTCACATTTTTTTATTGAGAATTGGCACCTAACATTTTGAGGATTTCATATGTTTCTTCAGCAGCCTTCTCTCCCATAGCTCCTACTATTGCACTGTCCACTGTTTATTGACATTGTTGTGTCAATCCATCATAAAAGAACTAGTTCTACATGTGAAGTGAAAAATGATGCTGTGGACACCATATCAGTGGAAGTTTGAAACATTTCCATGCCTCATGGAATGGCTCTCCCTCCATCTGAGTGAAGGTATCTATCTTTGTCCATAACTTAAAAGTATTCTGATGGGAATAGAACTTTCCCATGAATTTGTTGTACACTTCCTCCTATGTAGTCAATGAATCAGATGGAAGGGTCATCAACCAGGCCTTGGATGGATCTTTCAATATGTATGGGAAACACCTCATCCTGAGTTGATCTTTTTTTACGCCATCCAAAAGGAATGTATAGAGATTGGTATAGAATTCTCGAATGAAGTTTAAAGGGTCTTCATTGGGAACCCCATAAAATGATGACAACATGTTGTAGTGAATGCTCCTTAATTCATAGTTTCTAGCTACCTTTCCTAAACGTATACATGACGTAGCAATACCAATTACTGGTCTAACATACTCCTTCATTACTAGCTGCCTTTCACCTATCTCTCGATCTTCCAGCTCAGGTTCCCTAAAATTGTCTTCAAAATCCCCTTGAGGTCCTCTTATTCAATTTATGTTGTCAACAAAGGGAGCAAGTTCACTTTCTTAAGACTTCCTTCCTAGCATAAACCAAATAAGAACAATATTGAATTAATAAGAACATTACTAAAACAAATCAATGAAATAACGTGACAAAAATGTATGCATGAACAGACAGAACAATCAAAATTAAATTAAGTGTAAACACTAAACACCTCCTCAGTAATGACGTCAAAACTTGTTGTGCCAAAATAAGTTCTAAAAATACCTAGGATATCCTACTTGTAAGTATACGAGGTAAGTGTAGTTGATTACCTAGGATCGTCTCCCACGGAGGTGAAATTAGTCCACTCAAATTAATCTTGAATAAAAATTAAAAATGCAATCCTAAACATTATATCCTGAATTGTTGAGTAAAGGCTTTAAATAAAATTATGAAATTAGACTAAAAAGTGAAATGATTTAACTAGAAGCAAAAACAATTTGATTAATTGATGTAGAAACTCTTGAGAATAATTTCACTAATTTAATCTCCTATACATAACTAAGGAAAATGATTTGATAATTGTCTTATAAAAATTAACAAATGGATTTTAAAATCAATTCAAATAACAAACTAATCTGACTTTTATATTCGATAAGTTTATTAAGCAAATTAATTATTAAACTTAACCATTAATTCCCACTTAAGTTAATATATTTCTAATTCATAACTTAAGCGTCTATAGTTTCTCGTTCTATATTAAAATTCTTATGTCGATCCTTTGTTTAATACTAAAATGATGTAAACTTTGGCTATACTATCATTTCCAATAAGCTCGAAAACTATAACAAATAATAAGACAATAAAACAGTTCCTTCATTATGCGTAATTGACTAAATTAGCTACATTAATTCTCAAGAAAAAGAAATTGACCCATCATGGAATAAACAAGGTTTATCATCTTCATATACTTCAATCCCATCTTTATTAGTATCAAAGAAGTATTAAAGAAATAAACAAAGTGAAAACTAAAATGGACTATTAGACTTTAACAAGGAAAACAAGTTCAACAGAGAAGTTCCACAATGTAACAAAGAAATAAAGCAACAGACATAAAACATAATAAGCACATAAAGGGTGTTTGGATGAGAGAGTCGGTGGTGGGTCTCTTGCCGGTCTTAAGCTCTCTATATCAGCTCTCGCCTTTTGCCTCCACTTACTTCTTGATAAGTGAAAATTGCATTATGTTTTAGGGCGTATTTTGATATATGTTTAGCCATTAATTTGATCATTTTGTATGTGTTTAGTTTAGATTTATGTTAGTTTGTTAATTATTTGTGTTTTAAATGTTTTATGGGTTAGAATAAGCTTTTGAGCTTAAATATTATGCTTTTAAGGTACCTTGATGTGGTTGCTGTGTTTCAGGGTCAATATTAAAGAATGAAGGAGTTTCGGAAGACATTCAGGCTGAAACAACATCCCACGATTGTGGTCTGATAGTGCAATCGTGACACAAGGCTCAGATGTGGCCCAAGACCATGGCTTGTAGGGCCACGGTCGTGGCCTGCATTAATCAGTAACGTAAACACTAAGAAATGTGAAGTTTCAAGGGAGATTTTAGACCTTTCGGACTTCGAAAAAACTCTAGGGTTGCCTGTAACACAAAAGGTATATAAAGAATAAGATAACAAAGAAGGTGCTTTTGCATCAACAACTTTTAGAGGAACCCTAGAGAGAATTGTTGAGAGATAGAGAAAGAGAATAAGGAAGAGAGAAGTGGAGAAGAAACCGATTTGACGTACTTCCTAGATTAGGAGTTTCCTGACATCGCTGCCTACCGTCTTCGTTCAGATCATATTTCCTATTTAATTTCCATTTTTATTATTATGCAGAATTGGAAATAGCAGTTTGACGATAGGAATATGAATGTTGAGATGTTCTATACTCACCTTCGGGTTTTTTTATGTTTGATTGAATAAAATCTGGTTGTTTTATGTTTATTGGAATTATTGTGATTCATTTCTGTGATTATATAATTTGGTAATAGAATAAGAGGGTTAATCGAATGAAAAATTATTAAATTGGGTTAATGAGAGTTAGGTGATTTTTAATAAAAACGAGAAATTAATCAAATCGGTAATTATGTGAAGAGAGATATTGCATAGGTTCCTGATAGTTTATTGGACAACTTTAGATCTAATTAGGGTTTTAGATAGACTGTTAATTAAGAAATTGAAAATTTTCATAATCTAATTAGGGTTTATAATTTAGGGTTAATGATTATAATTCGAGAGAGGGTAACCAACCTTAGGATCATTTATGACCAATAATCCGATAATTCATAATCGATTAGGTTAGTGTTAAAGATAAGTAAAAAAATTGCCCTTTCTCTCAATTGATTGTTCCTTTAGGTTGATTCTTGAGTGTGCGTTGCAATTGCTATTTTATTAATATTTTCATAATTGATTCTTAGAATTGAGTTGCATGATTGAATTAAATTCTTGCCTTAGTTTTGTTACATTTTGAATTACTAAGAATTGTTTTGACATTAGATTTTAGGATTAAAATATCCCTCCTCATGGAATCGACACCTTAGATAATACGTGAACGACCTGGACGCTTGTGGATTATCAAGGTTATTAATCAGAACTTACACACATAAGAAAATCACAATCAAGTTTTTGGTGCTATTTCTGAGAAGGCAATTAGTTTAGTTCTTTAGTCTAAGGCTTTTCATTATCTTTTGTTTTTTAAAAAATAAAAAAATGAGGAAGAAGTTGAGGCATAAAGTAGAGGCACAACAAGACATCCTAAAATGAGAAATGAGACATTTGAAGAGCTAGACACTAAGAAGAAATGGAAAGAACAATAATGGAAGATAGATATTATAGGGAGTAAGGAACTTTTGTGAATTACAATGAGGCACAGTATGGTTGGGGAAGTAGCGATCCTTATTGGAATGTGTACACTCCGAGTGGGCAGAACCACCCAGATTTCTATTGGTCCAACAATGCAAGTACTCATATGGAAATCAAGAACTATTTGAATTTCAGCAAGATGAGTCTAGTTTATGAGATTACAAATTGAAAAAATCATGGATAAGCTAACAAATATGGAAGAGAACCAGAAGAGACTAGAAGATCAATTTGATTAAGTAACAAAAAATCATGTCGCTTCTATTCACAACCTGGAGATTCAAGTAAGACAGCTTTCCTATGAATTTTGTAAGAGAAGTGTGGAAGACTCTCTAAGCAATATGGAATTATATCAATGAGAGCAATATGAGGCTATCACACTTAGAAATGGGGAAGAACAAAAAGAACCAGTGGAAGACCATGTTGAATCCTACCTTATAGAAGATCAAGAAATCAAAAGAAAAGGATGACCCCCTCATATTATCTGCTAGATCTTTGTATACCATACTTGAACATCTAAAAATCTCTAGTAGATGTCCATGAAAAGAATCTTATCCTTTAGATTAATGATGACTAAGCAACATTCAACATGAATGATGTGTTAAAGAATTCGAAGGATAGTAGCCCATTTAGGATAATTGATGTGTTTGAATCTTTTAAAGAACAAAAGGACAAAGAACATATGATAACAGACATCGAGTTTAAAGAAGTTATGAAAGTCTCTGTTTATGAAGAAGAAGAAGCAGAGGAGACAAAGGTTATTAAGGAAGAAAGAGAACAGCTCTCTTCTTACAGGACAAATTGTTGGATTTGATGGAAGATTTAGGGAGTTTTGTTATTCCCTATTTTATTGACAGCTTGTTAGTGAAAAGGACATTACTAATCTTAATTGATTTTCATAATTTTATCAATATTATCTTTCTGACCATTTTACAATTTTTTGCTTACTTACAAGCTACAAAAATGATGTTGTGTGAAAAGGGTGAAAGCAAGCTTATCATAATTAATCCTGGATGAGTTTCTAATGATACACGGTCAAGCTAATGACCATAAATTAGCATGTTTAGTAATTAGGTTTAAATTGTTGCGTAGTTAGATTTGTTTTAAATTTCAAAAATAAGTTCTTAATGATTTGGAAAGTTTTAGAGTGCTAACTCTCTTATTTTTTTTTAAGCAATTATAAGATTGGGAAATAATCTCTGACGTCAAGTGCATTTGGTCTCCACCTCTGACTCACCACCACCTCAGTCACCATGATTCTTTTGTGCTCTAATCCTTTTCTTTTCATTTGGTTAGTACTTTGTTCTTTTGCCTTCCGCATATTGTTTCATTCCCCCTTTTGTGCTTATATATATCCTTCTCACAATAAAGATAATGTGTTGTTCAAATGTGGGGAGGGTTGTGTGTTTTTAACTTGAGTATGAATTTTACATATTATATGATAGTTTGTTTAGGTTGTATGATGTGAATTGTATGAATGTGTCAATGGCTACAACTTAACGGGATAGATTTAACCTTAAACATAGCCTTTTAGGTTGCGAAGATTTATTAGCTTGTGAAATTAGTGACCTAAATAACTTAAGGCTAAATATGTTGGTTAACTAGGATACGATTTTAGTCCATTCACCCTAGGAATTTTCCATACTCATTTATAATTTTAAATTAATCTAATAAGTGGCAATTTTATTCATTTTCATGAGAATGATTAGCTAAAGAAATAAGGTAGGTAAATTTTTTGTTAAAAAATTATATAAGGTAGGAAAATTTATGTGTTAAAAATAGTGTATAAAATTTAACTAAAATAACTATTTCGCTGGCCTTCGGGTTATAAATAAAGTTAGTAGCCAGTTGAGAATATGATGTACTGAGTAATCAGATTGACACGCATCACAAATGTGAGCCTTCGAGTAAAAAGGTTATAATGACATTCCAACCAAGTAGCTTAATAACAACATGGCTAGTTGAGTAACCGGATCGACATTTATCATAAATGTTTGCCTCTGCCTAAAAGACTAAGTTCATAATGGTAAAGAGAAATCAATAAAAAGAATCTTTTCAAATAAAACCCTACCAAACTTGTTAGTAGCTTGATTTTTCATGAAAACCTACAAAGAAACAGCTACACTTTTATTTTGACTAAATGATTATCAATGTGTGTGTGCAAGTGATAGAGGTTAATAGACTCAATATTAACATTATGATTAAGCTGTATATTTAATCTAGGGTGCTTAGACGTAGATTTCATTTGTTAATAAGTTAGAACGGCTTAAAAGATTGTGTTTATAGTTAAATTTGTCTCGCTAAGTTGAAGTCATTGTCTCATTATTACATATGCATGTTTTGTGTTTTGTTGACTTGTTTGATTATTTTTATTTCTTGAGGATAAGCAAATGTTTAACTGCGGGATGTTGATAAGTGTAAGTTGTATCATGGTTTAGGGCATAGTTTGATATATGTTTAGCCATTAATTCAATCATTTAGTATGTGTTTAGGTTAGAATTGCGTAAATTTGTTAATTATTTGTGTTTTAAGTGTTTTATGGGTTAGTTCAAGCTTTTGAGCTTAAATATTATATTTTTGAGGTACCTTGATGTATTTGCTTGTGTTTCAGGGTCAATAACAAAAAACAAAGGAGTTTTAGAAGACATTCAGCCTGAAGCAATGACCCACGATCATGGCCTGATAGTACACGATCACAATAGAAGGCTCAAATGTGGCCCATGATCGTGGCCTGTGTCAGGCAAACATTAAAAAATTTCAAGTTTTGTTTTGGACCTTTAAGACCCTAGAAAAACCCCTAGGGCTGTCTAGAACACAAAAGGTATATAAAGAATAAGACAAAGAAGATGAAGTGCATCAGCCACTTTTAGAGGAACCCTAGAGAGAATTGTCGAGAGATAGAGAAAGAGAAAGAGAAGAAGGAAGAGAGAAGTGGAGAAGAAGTCGATGCGACGTACTTCTAAGATTAGGAGTTTCCCGACATCGTTTCCTCTCGTCTCTGTTCAGATCATATTTTCTATTTAATTTCCATTTTATTATTGTATAGAATTAGAAATAGCAGTTTGATGATAGGATTGGGAATGTTAAGATGTTATACACCCACCTTTGGATTTTTTTAATCTTTGATTTAATAAAATATGATCGTTTTATGTTTATTGGAATTATTGTGATTCATTTTTGTGATTGCATAATTCGGTAATAAACTGAGAAGGTGAATCGAATGAAAAATAATTAAATTTGGCTAACGAGAGTTAGGTGATTTAATAAGAAGGAGAAATTAATTAAATCGTTAATTGTATGAAGAGAGATCTCGCATAGGTTTCTGATAATTTATTGGACAACTTTAGATCTAATTAGGGTTTTGGATAGATTGTTAATTGAGAAATTGCAAATTTTTATAATCTGATTAGGGTCTATAATTTAGAGTTAATGGTTATAACTCGAGAGAGAGTCATCAACCCTAGAATCGTTTAGGACCAATAATCTGATAATTCATAATCGATTAGGTTAGCGCTAAAGATAGGTAAAAATTTTCCCTTTCTCTCAACTAATAGTTCTTTTAGGTTGATTCTTGAGTATGTGTTGCAATTGCTACTTTGTTAATATTCTCATAATTTATTCTTATAATTGAGTTGCGTGATTGAATTAAATTCTTGCCTTATTTTTGTTAAATTTTGAATTACTGCGAATTATTTTGACCTTAGATCTTAGGATTAGATTATCTCTCCTCATGGGATCAACATTTTGGGTATTACGCAAATGACCCATACACTTACAGATTATCAAGGTTATTAATTAGAACTTCTCCGCTTCCACACCTTCTCTCTGTTCTTTTTGTTCTGGCCTCTCGATCCAACCTCCTTTTAGCCGACTTTCCCCTTTCAATTTATAGGCTGAGTTTAGGTTTAGGGTTCGTTTTATTGCATCGTCAAAGACCTGCACATGCCAAACTCAAATTGAGTGCAAGGGAGAAGTGTCACGCGCCGCTAAAAGACCAAGTCTATGACAGTAGTCACAGGGGTGACTATGTTTGTCACCCCTGTGAGGCCTAGTCACCACCGTGACTAAGCTTGTCATGGTGGTGACACCTTAATCACCACTTCTGCTTTATTTTTTTTACATTTATGTGACTTTTTATTTTTCATGCAAAATTCACAAAACATTCCTTTCAACCTTCATGCAACATTAACGACTATTTTCACTCAATTCATTAAAGTTTGGATTAAAAACGCAAAAATTTGTAACCAAAATTAAGATATGAATGCAAGCAAAATCAATAGAAATTACACATAACAAGCTCCACTATATAAGATAGGAGAAATTCAACACCTAAAGTCATTTATTAGTCTAACCATAATGGTAAGCAAGTTGATTACAAACAATCAATGGAAAGCCTTACCACTATAGCAGAGGAGTGGATATTATAATGAACAACATGCCAAGATGCTAAGGAGCAAGACAGGATGAAATCCTCTGGGTGGCTAATGGATCAAAAATAGTTAGCACAAAGGCATGCAAAAACTTCATCTTAAATGAATCCCACAACAGAGTTAAATGGTGTAAGGTAGTGTGGGACAACTACATACCCCCTTATATGCCTTTATCTTATGGTTGGGGATTGTAAAGAGGCTCGTGACCAAAGACAAGATCAGAACTCCCATAGACTTAACAATTTGCAAGCTTTGTAATTCTCAACCTAAAGCAATAGATCATATAATGGGTAATTGCAAGTACAATTGCAACATCTGGAGGAAAATTGAGAGAATGCTGAATCTCAGAAACCAATCCAGAATTTTGAGGAGTTAACTGATTGGCTAGCCACTATAAAAATATGAAACAAGGCAGACCTTAAAGTAGTAAAAATTAGTCTCGCAACTGTGGTGTATACAATTTGGCAAGAAATGAGTAAAAGAAATTTCAGATAGGAGAAAAGAGACAAGGAAAAATTATATTTGAAAATTATTCTCCAATACAGAATGAACACTATAGCAAAGGTGATAGAGGTTCATCTCTTAGCTCACATAAAGAGAACATGGATTTTAGACTAGATACAACTGTAGTTAAGATTGAACACATGTTTCCTCATTTTGTTTTTAATCCTCCTTTTTGACAATTTGATCCTTGTATGGTTGTAATGTTTTACTAATTAATAACAATTCATTACTTTTCGAAAAAAATCATACTAAACAAGGTAAATTCCACTAATAACAAAATATAAAAGTAAGAAAAGCAACTAATTGATTATATGCCATGACAAACAAATGAGACTAGGAATTTAATTATATATTTAATTACTCCCATTATTTTATTCGAAATAATAGCCCTCACTACTATTCGAAAAGATTACTTTAATTTTTCTAGTGAGCTAGGATCCCATTCAAATATACTTGATCTTGAGTTTGATCAACAATCCAACCAAACTTAAATTAAGCATATAACAACTTTATCAATCGCATTTTATCTGACTCCTATATTAGTTTGGTGATAACTATTGCCTAAACATATCTTATACGTTATTCCTAACCTTGCCTCTAAATTCATCTGATCATAAGTTTGCTTATCCAAAATCACATAAATTTAGTTAAGTGTAACCCACTATCATAAGTCTAAACGTATTCAGGTTAAAGTGGCCTTAAGTTTGCTCAAAAAGCCTAACAATAAAAAGAACTTTGGTTTATTATGATAACAATGAAAGACAACAATCACGTTCTTAACATGTACTTAATATTTTAACAATGATTTTAATTTAATTCATCTCATCAAACTTAAACTTAGATGTAAAATATCACACATATAAAACATACAGTTTAACATACATCTAGTATATATATTAAACATATAAATAAAGTATGCAACTTTTGCACTCATAATCAAATTATATACATAAAATATCAAGCTTCGTTTGATTCAAGTTATTGATCTTGATATTTTAAAATGATATTTCCAACTCTTTGGAAAAATAATTAGATTAAACTCATTGATTTCTAGATAAAATAAATTATTATTCCAAATAAAATTTTTTTTATTTGGAAATAATTTTTAAATCCAATTGAAAACTGTTTCTAATTATCTAGACTTATTTAACAAAATTTAATTAAAATATATAATTTTTAAATCCAATCGAAACTGTTTCTAATTATCTAGACTTATTTAACAAAATTTAATTAAAATAATTTTCAATAAGTTATTTTCTTACTTATTATAATTTTTTAAAACTCATTTTTTAAAAATATATAAGTAACACATTCTAATCCAATTAGAAAATTTCTTAATCTAATTAGAAATTACTATTTCTAATCTCATTAGAAATTACTTTCTTTAATTAGAAAACTACTTTCTAATTTTAAAAGAAAACTACTCTCAAAATTAAATAAAACACTTTTAAATTTAATTAAGAAATTCATTTATAATATTTATTTGGAGATTATTTTTTAATTAATTAGAAAATCTTTCTTTAATAAATTAGAAACCTATTTTCAAAAATATTAAGAAAACTCAAATTTCTTAATTAATAAATAAAAACACTTTTCAAATTTTAATCAAGAAAAAAAATCAAGAAACTTATTATTCATAAATAGTGAAACAAATTCTAAATAAATTGAATAATAATTCTTTAAACAAGTACAATTAGAAATTTATTTATCTTATCTTATTGAAATAAATAAATTTAATTAAGAAATAAATTTCTTAATAACTTAAAAAATATTTATCTTAATTTTAATGCGTCCAATTAATTAATTTCAATCTAATTGAAACTAATCAATTCTAATTTTAGAAACAAAATTTCTAATTAATTAATAAACAATTGATAGTGTCTGCTGACTTGATCAGCAAACACCACCAACTATTTATTAAAGATATTTGGTAAAATTAACTATTTATGTATAAATAATTTTAGTAAATTAATCAACTAAAATAAATCGTTGAAATAAAAACAAATTATTTCACATATATAATTTATTGTATAATTTAATAAATTAATCAAATTTTAAAATTTAAAATTTTTATCTTTAAAATTTTATTTAAAAATTAAAATTAAATAGTAAAAAATTGAAAATTGAAACATATTTTGTTTTTATCTTTTTAATTTTATTTAAAAATAAAATAAAATAAAAACAAAAACAAATTCAAAATTAATGCATCTTTTTATATTTAATTTTTTATAAAATTAAAAATAACGTAATTATAATTTAATTTATTTTTATTAAAATCATAATTAAATTTTTATTTTTATTTAATTTTTGTTAAAGTAATAATTAAATAATACAAATAAAAATAAAAAAGAAAAAAAAATATAAGAGCACGACCGTGCATTTATGCATGGGCAAAATTTTTAAACAGAAACAATGTCGTATATGTATTAGACAAGTTTTAATGAAAAAGTTATAGATTAAAAAATAATTTTTTAATACAGATTAGTTATAAAACCTTCCATTTTTTATTAGCTGAAATAAACATTGACCATATCAACCCCGCGTATTACACATGACACATGTCGAGCTATAGCAAGATGTTTGCTCCACGTTTCGACATCTCTCAGCTTGCAATCGCAGCTGGAGCTCTCACCCTCTTCTCCCTGAATCCTCTCTCTCGTAAACGGACACCGAGTCGCAATGGCTATAACTGACACTCTACAAGCATGCACAACGAAGGAAGACGAAGAACATAAAGAACCACAACCAGAATGGTTATCGAAACTATTCTCTTTCCAAGCAGCTCTCATCTTAGAGTTTGCACTCACTATTTTCTCACCAGTCATTGCTCTCTTCTCCGTTGCCTCTCACTCCTATCGCCGTGCCGAGCAGACTACCACCATCATGGAGTCGGCGATTCTCAAAGTTCCCTCTACTGTCACGCATAGTAGCTTCGCTTTTTTCAGGAAAATGGTATGGGGGATTCTTGGGGCAGTTCATGTAAGCGTGGTTTTGACGTTCGTGATGATATTTGCTGCAGTATTGGGTATTGGGTTTGTGCAACTTTATGTGGAGGAGCCTGTGTTTACGAGAGAGAAGGCATTCTTCGATTATACTGATGTCAACCCTAAAGCTATCTTTCATCTTAGTGGGGTTGATGGGGGCTTCAAGAAGAAGTATGTGGGCATTCCAGTTGGCCACACATTTCAAGTCTCTTTGGCTCTTTTGATGCCTGACTCTGATTTCAATAGACAAATTGGGGTTTTTCAGGTAACATGAATCACCTTCTTGTCTGTCTAAATCTTTAATTTCATGAACTTTTTCGAATGGTTATGGTTGGAGGGAGGGTTTGACGGTTTTCTCTGTCATCTGTGCTACTTATCTATTGTTTATTCTCAGATCAACATTTATTTTCTTGGGGGAAATTTTCTGTGGGTTTGTTAGATGGCTAAGGTACAAGGCTTTAGCCAATCAGTTTTGATCTTCATCAAAAGACTGTCGAATTTAGATGGAGACCATCAGTTAATCTATGTTCATCGTTGAGGTTTATCTCTTGAAATTCGAAATATGATTTTACAACTGTCTCTCTCTTGTCTAGTGTTCTCACAGTGGTCTGTGGGGCCAAGTTTTGCTTTACTGTTGAAATATCTTGTGCACTATGACTGATCAGGAACAAGCTAATATCTCAGTTTACCGTTGTATCACCAGTTTAACTGTAAAAAATATAATCTGCTTACTCATTCATTTCTTTTCGTGTACAACTGGTCAGTGTATATATACAAATTGAGCTCTAAATTAATGCCTAAATATGATTCATTTTCAATAGTTAACCTCAGAGCTTATATCAGCCAATGGAAACGTGACTGCAAAATCAAGCCAGCCATGCATGTTGCCATTCAGAAGCCCTCCTGTTCGGCTTGCACGAACTCTTTTGATGAGTGTTCCCATTCTCATTGGAATTGCTGAAGAAACGCAGAAGATATCGATCCAAATAATTAAGCACAAAGAAAGATACCCGACTACCAAATTCATAAAAATAACCATGTATCCGAGGGCTGGAACTTCATTCCTCCCACAGTTTTATGAAGCAGAAATCCTGGTGAACTCTAAGCTACCATGGATAAAAGCACTGATAAGGAATTGGAAGTGGACATTTTATGTCTGGACGTCAATATACTTTTACATCATTCTTGTTATACTTATTCTTTGTTGTTGTAGGCCTCTTCTCTTCCCCATTACTGCAATGAATAGAGGCTCAGGAGATCGTATTGAGGGAGAGATTGACAACGGAGATCAGTTGGAAGGACAAGAAAAGGATGAAGTGAAAATTGCAGAGTTGGTGAAACGACTGCAACAAAGGAGAAGGAAAAGAAAGGCAATTGTTTTGCATGGAGACATGGCAGAAGCAGCGGGGTCATCGTCAGCCTACAGCATGAGTTTTAGAAGAGAGGATGCCAGTATTGTAATCGACGAGGACATAGGTGACTCGGAATCTGTGTGTTTGGTGGCTGATTGACTAGTTTTACATGTTTCGTCTGTCAAAGATAATTCGACATCATGCAAGGTTCCAGCAAAATGGAGTGTATCTATCATGGCCTGTATTTATGCTTTATTTTTACTTTGGAAAATCCCTTCTGGCCTGTCTCCTGTCACAGGATAAAAAATTATTAAAAAGTACAAGTGTATGTTAGTTAGGATAAAAGATTAATTAAAAATAAAAATAAACTAAAAATATAGGAACACTTTTCTTGTTAACATATAACACTTTTTTTTTTTACATACTGAGGAGGTAACCTATAAGGCAAAAATAGCAAAATTACAAAAAACCCCTGCGAATTGGGGGGCTAGTATCGGTAAAAGACGGTAGTTCCTGGTCAAAAAGCACCTCGTTCCTTTGTATCCTTATGGAGAAATGGGGGAAATCGTGAGCAGATGAAGTCGCTTGAAATGGCTGGAATATCAGAGAGGGTGAGGAATTGTAGCGATTAGTAAAAGGTCAAACAGGTGCGTACTAGTGTTGGTATGCCCCTTGCGTTGAGGGTTCAGTAGGAGGGAAGTGATAGAGTTGGACTAGTGCAAATCCCCTCATTTTGAACCCTAATTTTGCCAATTGGTTGGCCATTGAATTGGTTGTTCGCGGGACAAATTTGAAGCTGATGGTGTGGAATCCGTTGGAGAGCATACCAATTCTGGTGACAATGGCCTTCATAGATGGTTCGTCGTCAAAAGTTCCGGTAAGCATCTCTATTGCCATTTTTCTATCAATCTCAACAATGATCTTGTTGATTCCCGGTGTCTTTACTTGTTGTAAACCTAAGAAGATCCCTAAGAGTTCTGCATGAATGGGGGTACAAAAACCTATGTGTTTTGAGTAACCTAGAATCCATGCTCTGCCAAGATCGGAGATGAATCCTTCGGCTGTCGCGTCGCCTGTGTGGCAGCATACTGCACCATCTGCCTTGAGGAGATAGGAGTCGTGCACTAGTTGATTTCCCTATTGTGTTGAACCATTTGATTGTTAGAGGGATGTATGTTGTTACCCAATTGATCGTTCTGTTGCTACCTTTGTTAGGCATCGCTAACATTCTACTACTGAGGCAATAATCTGATTGTGAAGAGAATTTTCAGGTAATAGTTGTGCTTGAAATACTGCTTTGTTTCTGGATTTCCATATTTTCCAGCAAGCGATAGTGAACCAGATTGCCCATAGAATTCCATTCTGCAAAAAAGATTGATTGATGTTAGTTTTGATCCAATTTTCACAGGAAGTTTCAGACTAGAACCAGTCCTCCAAGTCTGATTTAATGGAGAACCAAATTTTCAAGCTACGGGATCAATCCTTGAGGACATGTAATGATGTTTTAGAATAGGGGCACAAGGGGAACAAGTCCAAAGAGGTAATTCCCCTTTTAAAACGCTCATGATTGGTCCATATCGCCTTGTTTAGGATTTTCCAGATTAAAAGTTTAACTCTTTCTGGGACAAACAGCGTCCAAAGTTGTTTCCAGTGGGTTTCTTCACTGTCCCAATGTTGAATAAATGTTGCTTGATAAGCTGTAGCTGATGTGTATTTTCCTTTTTGTGCCCATCTCCATAAGATGTCTTCTGCAGCAAATTCTGAGGGAGGTAGAATAGCTTTGATCTTATCCAAGAGGTACAGGGGTTGCCCTGAGTGTGTCTACCGATCCTGCAAAAAAAGAGTAGCTTTCCCATTTCCAAGACTCCACCTTGTGCAATCTCGGACTAGAGTCCACATCTTTTGTAGTTGCTTGCATAAGTGCGATCCTTTTGTAGTAGGAAAGTTTCTTCTTATCTCCTGTTGTGAGATGTTATACTTGGCTAGAAATAACGATTTCCAAAATTTTTCATTGTTGGAGATAAGATCCCATGCCAATTTAAGAATAAGAGCTAGGTTGTGCTCATTGGTCTTTCTTATGCCCAGTCCCCCTCTACTTTTAGGTGGGCATATTCTATTCCAGCTGACTAGATTAGGTTTCCGTTGGAATCCTCTCCCCCCAAAGGAATGTTCTTTTAATTTTATCAATTGCTTCACATGTTCCTTGAGTAACTTAGTAGACTGCATAATATACGCCGGTAAAGAACCAAAGACTGATTGGCATAGGACTAACCGTCCTGCCATTGAGATCTTTCTAGAATTCCATTTTATTGATTTGTTTTTAATTTTCTCCACTAAGGGATTGTGTGTTTGTTTTGCAAACCTTCTGTGGATTAGTGGGGTGCCTAGGTAAGTCCCTATGTCTTGTACTATGGGTATATTCATTGCTCTGCCGAGTTTCTCAGCTTCATGTGATTTCACATTATAAGAAACAAAAATCATAGATTTATCAAAGTTGATTAGCTGACCTGAGTAGGAGGAGAAGGTGGAAAGTACCTGTTTTATCTCTTGGATTTGAGAAATTGATGCTCTTGAGAATAAAACTAGGTCATTCGCAAAAAGTAGATGAGATAATTCTAACACATTTTGATTTGTACATTTGTTTAACATATTTTAATATTTAATAATATTATGACATTTTTGATATAAAAATATGAAGAATGAGAAGAATCGTTTAAATTCTTCATCTAATGGGGAGAAGATACTGAGACATTTCATATTTGAAAATAAATTTTAATTTGTACTAAAAATTTATAAGGAAATGACTTCGTTAGAGAAGATATTGAGACACTTGAAATTCGAAAATAACTTTTAATTTGTACTAAAATTTTTTAAGTTGCCACAACTTTGGAGATGAAAAAAAAGAAAGAAAGATTAGAATGGAGATTTTAAGAATATAAAATTTGGGGTAATAGAGAGTTGCAAAAACCACGAGAGAGAAGATAACAGAACTTAGAAGTAGTGAAGAATTAGGTGTAATGCTTTGAGTTTATTGATGGTAGATGAAGATATTGAAGTATAATTAAGTTTCAAAATATTACTACAATATAACACGGTTTTGGCGATGAATAATTTTGTTGCTGAAAGATAACAAATTGTCGCAAAACATTTTTAGTGACGGTGAAAAATCTTCACACAAAAAGTGTAAAAGTTTGGTAGCAAATAATTATCTGCAACATTTTTACGAAATTCTCGCCTAATATATTTTGTTACTATCACAGGTCCATTGCAAAAAGGGATAGGTGAGGAGAAAGAAAATTGTGGCAAGTGTCGTATTGTGACGTTTGTTTTTGGTGGCTAAATGTAATTAACTTTGTTAACGTAAACGTAGGTAATAATCTGTAGCAATGATTTTTTTCGTAGTAGAATATAAAAATGTAGTTAAAGGTTATTGGAGATTTTGTAAAACGTAACTAAAAAGTTTGGGTGACGATTTTGTAATTGTAGCTAAAAAGTTTTAGCGACGGATTTTTATTTTCAATTACACTTTGCTATTAACAATTTATCATTTAATTATAATTATTGATAACATTTTTAATTCATTTTATTGTTTTTTAACATTGTTTGAATTATAGTTAAGTACCATTTTTGAATTATTGTTAGTAACAATGTTTGAATAATAACTAAGTAAAATAAAATAAAATAAAAATAATTAAAAATTAGATGCATTTTATAAAAAATGTAATTAAATGTTAATTATAAAACAAAAAAAAATTTGTGGACAAACTAAGACTTCTCATCGTCATTACTACTTACATGCTTTGACTTAAGTATTTGTTTGACCATCTTTTTAAGCTTGGTCAACTCTTTTTCAGTACGGTCTAATTTTTGATCATTACGTTATAATTTTTGTTCAGTACGCTCTAACTTTCCTTCTTTACAATCTAGCTTTTCTTCATTACATTGTAACTGAGTCTTAAGTGACTGGTTTTTCTCTTGAAGGGTTGTTACATATGTTGATCATGACGATGATGAACCAATTGGCTTAGGGCCATATCCAAGACCTTTGATGTCCCTTATCTTGTACCAAGGAAGTTGCTGCAAATGTTGTCCATATTGGGCTCATTTCTGTCAGACAATGATTTCTGCAACAACTCCTGCATCTTATCCTAAAATTTAAAACACAAAATTGAGATCTAATTCAAATATTATTAGTTAGTATTACATAAATAAATAAACTTTAAAATTAAAAATTTTATACTTACATAATTATTCTGTGCTTCTTCAGACACCCAAACTTCACCTTCCTTTTAGTGTGTCAGTTTGTGAAGTGTGATCCTGTCACACTCTTATCAATGTAGTTGAGTCTGACTCTGTTATATGAATTAAAAAAATTGAAATACAATAGATTATATTGTATTTACTAATATAATAATAACTTCTAAATGAAGAACTTATAAATTTTTGTCGTATAACAACAAACGATTTGGAGCCTGTGTTGTGAGGAGTTTTCATTTTTTTCTTTGTTAACCTTGGCTTTCCCACACTTTTCCTGAATAAAGAAAAGAAATAGTCATTAAATTATGTAACAAAATTAATTGAAGCAAATATAAAGAAAAAGAAGACAAACCTTAATCTTAGCTGAGGCCTAATAATTACACATTTCACTCCAATTTTCTAGAGTCACCCGAATCATGTATCTCTGCCTCCTCATTCGAAGGAAAAGACTTGTAATATTTACGAAGTCCATAATGATGATCCTTTGCCTTTTGTTTCAATAGTGAACTCGCATAGCTTGAAACTTTAGGAATTATCGATATCGACGGTATTGAGCTTCATCTGTGAACAAAAAGTATAAGTTAAATTAATCTTTAAATAAGTAAAAAAATTGGATATAATTAAATAAATTTAAAAATTACCTAAACTTTGTCCAAAGAATTCTATAGCAAGTTGTCTTCCTTCAACTACCTGACATGCTGACAAGATAATTTATTCGTAACAACGATTCCTAACTCACTGGACAGTTTTGCTAATTGAATCTTGTCAACAGGATGATGTTGCTTAGGGCTAATATGTATAGACAAGTTGTTGTTCATTACAACATTTATGCAGTGCAACTCAGAACCTTGAGTAATACCTCTACCTTTTTTTCTTACATCGGTATTGGAAATTGACAATAAAAGAATAATGATAAGAAAAAACACATTAAACATGTAAATATATATTTGAGCATAACTCTAATTATAGGTGGTTAAGAATAATAGATCTGAAGATCCCTCAATACTAGTTGAGGTAGATAGAGGTTGTTGCTAATTGGCTTCATTGGTGGATGAAATCAGTGGTTGTTGTTCGATACGGTCGGATTGATTTGTTGGTTATGGGGGAGGAACATATTCGGCAGTTGAAACATAACTTAAACACATACCAACATTCCACATAACAAAATTGAACCACACACTAACATTTTGCATAACATAACTCAAACACTAACATTCGGTAAGAGCATAACTCAAATACACACCAACATTATGGATAATATAAAACACACACCAACATTCTGCATAACATAATTGAAATACCAGCCAACATTCTGCATAACATAACTCAACATCATGAATCCACAAAAACATAACTCAAAAACATACCAACATTTTGCATAACATAAAACATACACCAACATTCTGCATAATATAACTTAAACACCAACATTCCATATACTTAAGGCAAACACCAACAATCAGCATGAACATAACTAAAAGAATAGCATTTGAATAAACATAAGTTAAACATAAACCGTCCGTATAAACATATACCAGTACATCAATAATACGTATTAAGATAAGTGGAATATCAACAATATGTATTAACATAACTCAAACATCAACATATCATTTTAGAGAATGTAAACAATTTATTTACCTTCAATCATCATGATCAAGATTTTAAAATTCATCATCATTAATTAAATTATCATTGGACTCTTCATCACTAATATATTCGGCTAATGTATCATCATTATCATTTAATTCATCCTAATTATAGTCTTTACTTATTTGTATGATAAGATCAGCTTGGACTTCATCCAGTTGTACTATATTGGGATCAACATTTTTCCTATGGAATACAGATAGATCTGCATCTTCTATTCAAATGACTTCATTATTGAACTCTAATTCAATCTCTTGATATACTTCATCTTCATCCTCTTTGAATTGACTATTATCCCTTTCATAAAAATCGAAGAGATTTCAGTGTTGAAACTTTCAAACAACCTCAATACAGTATCATTGAGGTAGAAAACTTGTTTCACTGAAATCGCAACGACAAAAATGTCATTATCATACCATGTCTTATTAACATTGAAGTTAGTAATATTCCTATTCACTTTCATGTCAGTAAGATTAAACTATTTGCACTTAAATAGAACAACCTTCTTATCCTTAATTTATTGCAACTCTATTATTTCAGAGATGACACCGTAGAAGTCAATAAAGTTGTCGTCATGAGCTCCCTGAACAACAACCCCACAATTTTGGCTTCTAAGTCGACTGTCTCGATCTTGTATGTGAAATATCACCTCATTAACAATGCAACCTATATATTTTTCCTATCAAATATAAGGCCCATATGCCAAACAATATAATGTTGTTGTAGCCTCTTGTGCATTACGATTATATAACTGTATCATCTGTATGAAAAAATGAAATTAGAAGTTAATCTAATATGCAAATTTTCATAAGTTCATAATATGTAATCAATATATATCTTACTCAATTTCTAAACCATGATACGAACTTAAGCTTATTTCTTTCTTTAACAATAATAATCCCTTAGCTTCGAATCGACTCTTTGTGCTCTCTATTTGAAAACATAAATAAAGATAAGGAAATAAGATTCAATCACAAAATTCTAATATGATTGTTTGAATCAAAAGTAATATACACACTCTATATACATATCGACTTTCTTGCAATTTTTCAAAATATACCAATAGGCAATTTCAAGTTTGTCGTTAGTTAAATCCACATATTTACCCACATCAAATGGTCTTACTTTTTGGGAAAAATTGACAAGCCACCATCTTCATCAAAATCAAAGTTACGTTCTAGTCTATTAAATCTTTTCTCCACGTCATTATTGTTACTATCATCATAACTTGTACCAGTACTTTCACTATAACTTGCTTCCTTACATTCCTCATATTAAAGCCATAAAGTATGTAATTTATCTATGCCCTAGATTAGCAAGTGATTATATAGCACTGACTTTGAAAGTTTACATTTAAGCAATCGATGCAAGGACAATGAATACGACATTCATCACCCATTTGATGTTGTACAAACTGTATAAAACATTTAACTCCTTCTACACATTCAGTGGACCATTTCTGATAAGACATCCAACTTTTATCTATATAGCTATATAATAAAAAGTTAATAACTGAATTATTAAATGCAATCCTTATTTAATTTTATATGGCAATATAAGGTACTATTTTTTCAAATTTATGATTCAAGTTTGTTCACAATTTCCAAAACAAAGAAATACTAAGGTACATGGCGTTATTTACACCTATGAATCGAGAAAGGGACTTCTCGCTGTAGCTCCTAAGCTCATGAAATTTTTCATCAATAAGCCTCATCAGAGCTGCATCTCCAGTTTCCAACCTATTTACCATCTTACGGGTTTATTATGCATTAAATTCATTTTCAATTTTACGTGACAATACAAGTTACTACTGCTTCAATTTTCTGATTCAGGTTTGTTCATGATTGTGGTTTTCTGATGTGTGTAAGTTTTAATTAGTTAACCTCGAAATCTGTAAGAGCACGAGTCGTTCGTGTAGTACCTAAGGTATTGATCCCTCAAGGAGGGATAATCTAGTCCTAAAATATAAGGCCAACATAATTCGTAGAAATTCAAAAGATAGCAAAACTAAAACAAGAATTCAATTCAATCCAAGCATCAGTTACAAAATATTAACAATTTAGCTATTACAATATACTTAAGAATTAACCTAAGAAAACTATCAATTGAGAGAAAGGGGAACTTACCTATCTGTAATGCTAACCTAATCGATTATGACTTACCAGATTATTGGTTCTAAACGATCTTATGGTTGATTACTCTCTTTCGAGTTATAACTAATAACCCTAAATTATAAACCCTAATTAGATTATAGAAAATTGCAATTTCTCAACTAATAATCTATCCAAAATCCTAATTAGATCTGAAGTTGTCGAATAAACTATTAAGAACCTATGCGAGATATCTCTTCACACAATTACTGATTTGATTAATTTCTTATTCTTATTAAATCACCTAACTATCATTAGCCCAATATAATAAATTTTCATTTGGTTCACCCTCTTAGTTTATTACCAAATTATGCAATCATAGAAATTATTCACAATAAATCAAATAAACATTAAAACAATCATATTTCATTAAATCAAAGATAAAAACCAGAAAGTGAGTTTAAAGCATCTCAACATTAACAAATCCTATCATCAAACTGCTATTTCCAATTCTATACAGTAATGAAATAGAAAATAACAAGAAATACGATCTTAGATGGAGATGGGAGGCAGCGATGTCGGAAACTCCTGATTAGGGAAGTATGTCAATGTTGACTTCTTCTCTATTTCTCTCTTCCTTCTTCTCTCTCTTAATGTCTCAACAATTCTCATTAGGGTTTCTCTCCAAAAGTGGTTGATGCAAAAGCTTCTCATCTTCTTTGTATTATTCTTTATATACCTTTTTTGTTATAGGAAGCCCTAGGATTTTTTAGGGTCTAAAAGGTTAAAAAACTCTCTCAAAACTTGATGTTTTTGAGTGTCTACTCGTCTATCTGACGCAGGCCACGACTGTGGCCCTGTAGGCCATGATCGTGGGCCACAAACAAGCATCCTGGGCTTTTATCATGATTGTGGCATATAGGTCGTGATCGTGGGCTGACTCTAGTGCTTTTGTCACAATTGTGGTCTATTATGCCACGATCGTGGGCTGTTGTTTTAGGCTGAGTGTCTCTGAAACTTCTCCTTTCTTCGATGTTGGCCCTGAAACACCAACAAATATATCAAAGTACCTCAAAAACATAATAATTAAGCTCAAAGACTTATACTAACCTATAAAACACTTAAAATATAAATAATTAGCAAAATAACACAATTCTAACCTAAATACATACTAAACGATTGAATTAACAATTAAATACGTATCAAACCAAGCCCTAAAACACGATGCAATTCACACTTATTGTTGGACCCTGAAACTTTTCTTAGAAAATTTCGAGCAGTACATGCGAAGTGTGGATAGGTTTATGTTTTGCTTTGGTGATTTTGGTAGTGAGAGACGTATATATATATATATATATATATATATATATATATATATATGTATATATATGTATGTATGTTCTGTTATTGATGTTCATGATTAATCATGGACTATAATATCTTTATAAATGATATGGAGTTGAAAATGAAGTAGAGAAGATGATCTTGGT
>JANZXR010343680.1:0-23855 GCA_027575705.1 Erythroxylum echinodendron
TGATTCAATTGTTATGTGTGTGATTAAGGACACCAATCTGGTCTAGTTTATCTCCAAAACTCGAATGCAAGATAACTTTTTTACTTCAAAGACTCGACCAAAACTCGAATGCATCAAGAATCAAAGTAAAACATTAAGATCAATGGTTTAATTATTAATTCTATCAATCAAAACTCGAATGCATTGACAAAATCAAAGTTCTTATCCAAACAAGTTAAAACCAAAACTCGAATGAATTTTAACAAGTTTAAGCTACTAACTTTAACCATGTGGAAACTCGAACCTAAGATAATTAATTTAGCAAATAAAACGTGCTAGTAAGAACAATTTCTAGATTAAATTCATGCATACACAATTTGACATTCATGCATATAAACTAAGAACACAAAATCATAACACATATATTCAAGAATATTAAGCACAAATTCTCATGAATAAACTAGGGTTTAAAGGTTAATAACTCTTACAATTAAAAAGAAAAATTAGTTCTTCATCAACATAAGGTGCAGCAAAGAAAAATAAAATAAAACCCTAATTATTGTTTAAGTAAAGAAGATAAAAGATAAAGAGAGAGAAATTACTATTCACATGAATAGTATATGAACAGTAACATACGAGAGAGAGAATGAGAAGTTGTCAAAATAATGAGATAATATGTCCTATTTATATTGGTCATGAGGAGGTGCAAGAGAAAGTTGAATCCTTGTAGGATTCAAAAGAAGAATCCATAGAGGAGAAAGACTTCTATTCCATGTTGAATTTGATCTTTAAAAGGAGGAATCCAAGTTGGACTTTTATTCCACGTTGAATTTGATCTTTAAATGGTGGAATCCAAGTTGGAGAAGGAAGAGGAGGTGGTGCATCCTTGAAAAGGTAGGATTCCTAACACGAATAGGATTCCTAATCTTAGTAGGAGTAAGATTACTTGCCATCATATTTTTCGTCACCGATTCCATTTTTCTCTTCGAATTACCAAAACAAGAAATCCTTGTCAGAATAGGATTCCTTGTGCAACTGGCATTCCTAATCCTACTCATTTCGAGCTCCCCTATCCAAATATGAACTCTATTTCTACAAATTCCATCTCCTTGAGCTCATTTTTACATCTACTATCCAAATGTACTTGAAAAGCATAAAACAAAATAAGTGCAACATTTAAGACAGAAAATGCGAATAAATACAAGTATAGAGGAACTAAAAAGATAAGAAAATATTAGTGTATCAACAATCCATCGGGAATGTCCTCCGAAAATAAGTTGCTAAAGTCCTGCAACAAAGACAAAATACTAGACGACAAAAATGGATTAAGCTCTTTAATAGTTAATAAAACATCTTTATATAAAAGTATATAAGATTCTTCACATTTTAAAGCTCTCTTGATCTCACTTCTTCCAGCAAATAAAGTCACTCTCTTTTCTTTATTTTCCCACCTGTTTTATTTTCTCTCTTTTTCTTTCTTTTTGACCTCTCTCTCTTTCTTTTCTTTTGCTGTCAATTTGCATTCTTTCTCAATCCTTACTTGATCCTCATAAGCTTGAATCGGCCTAAGAGGTTTTAGCACAATATTTTTACCATGGAAATGAAAATCATAGCAATTTTTGTATCCATCACGCCTAACTTTTCTATCAAATTGCCAAGGCCTACTAAGCAAAACATGTCCAGCATACATAGGTGCAACATCACATAAAACTTCATCATGATACTTTCCAACAAAAAATGCAATCATCACTTGTTTGGTGACTTTCACCTTACCACAATCATTTAGCCATAGCAATTTATATGGTCTAGGATGTTTCAAAATAGGCAAATTAAGCTTGTCAACAAGTAAACGCTAGAAACATTAGTACAACTTCCACCATCTACGATCATGCTACAAACTTTACCATTAATGAGACACCTTGTACGAAAGATGTGCTCATGTTTCTCTTCTTCTAGATCTTCTTTTGGTTGGATATTAAGAGCACGCCTAGCCATAAGGGCTTCACCAACTTCAGCATCACAATCAACATCGAAAGCATCCATCAATGGAGGCATATCATTAAAATCATCACTGTCACTACTTTCACTAGCAACATCACCATTCTCAAGCAAAATAATAGTTCTTTTGTTAGGGCATTGCGAAGCAATATGACCAAAACCTTGGCATTTAAAGCACTTAACTTTATAAGAAGGATTAGAAGAAGAAGAGGGTTTAGAATCTTTTTTACCCTTAGGATTTAGAGTAGAGAATTTAGGCTTACTTTCCTCCTTTGGGTTGATGTCTCCCTTCAATTTGAAGAAATTTTTGGACTCTTTCAAGCTTTTCTTCCATGAACTCGATCCACCACTATTTTGGATCTTTAATTGCTTTTCTACCATGATGGCCTTATGTAACAACTCATCCATGTCAAGGAAATTTTGCAGCTTTATAATGGAAGCAATTTTAGGGAACAAACCATTAAGAAATCTTCTCATGGTAGCTTCCATGTCTTCCTCAAAATTGAAAAGATAGAAATAGAACACAAAGAGAAAAGGGGGTAGAAGAATGTTGGTTAATAGAAAGAACCTTAAGAGAACCAGTCTCTTAGAACCCTAGCAAAAATGTTGGTCAATGGAAAGAACTCTAAGAGAACTTGTCTCTTAGAGCTCTAACCTTGGGATGCCACAAAGGAAAACCACTCCTTTGATAAGTCAAGTATTCTCAAAGAATACAAAGAAAGCAAGAATGCTCCCAATAATACTCAATAGTATTTCTAAATGAAAAATCCCCTTGCAAATTACATAGAGGGTGCCTATTTATAGGAAAACTTCCTATCTTAATGTCTTAAAGAAGAAACTAAATAAAAGGAAACAAAACAAACTTATAAAGGTGTTGACTAAATGACCTTCTTTCAAGGAAAACATAAAGGAAACTAATTAAAACATGATCTAAACATATTGGACCTTATAGTTCACGTCCTTCTCCTTATTTTAAGTGGCAAATGGATGTCACATGATATTTTAGGTGAGTTCTCCCAATTGGTTCTCATGTGGACCTTTGGACACTTTATGTTGGGCTTCAAGGAGTAAGACAATGCCTCTTGGACCTTTATGAGATGAAATTTGACTCAACAATATGAGTTCTACCTCTTGAAGGTCTTGGATCAAACAATTGAATGCTAGCTTCATTGCTTTGGGCCTAGCTCTTGTCTACATCTTGTAAGGGATCTTTAAGAACATTAGACTTGAATGTTGGGCCTTTGATATGGAAATTTCGTTCAGCCCCTTGCCTTGCATATTCAGACTTCAAATCTGATCCAATTTTAGCTCCTAAGCCTCCTTTTGCAAGCTCAGGTCTAGGTTAGGTGGTTTGGAATTTTAACTCCTAGCACGAAATCAATATGATGTTCAATGCCCCTTAATGGTGGTAATCCTTTGGGCAACTCATCTGGAAAGACATCAGAGTATTCTTGCAAAATATTTTCACAACACTAGGCAAAGAAGTGTCAAGGTCAGTCTCATTATAAAACAACTCCTTATACATAAGCAAAACCAATGGTTTCTGCATGTACATGACCTTCCTTAACTCTTTTTCTTTTGCAAAGAAAGTACTCTTTTTTATTCCACCCTTCTTTTCACTCTTCTCTCCTTTTTCAATTGCGTTACTGTCTTTCTTTTGCTCACTAGTGCACTTACTCTCAGTTGGGCCTTTGCTCTTATTTTCTTGAATGGCCTCTTTTTCTTTTTTTCTTTTCAAACACTCGGCCTCTCCAAGTTTCTATTTTTCCATGGCTTTTGCAAGTCTCAACTGATCCTCTTGAACTTCTCTTGGTGAAAGAGGTGCCATTGTGAAGTGTTTCTCCCCCATCTTGATTGAAGACATTTTTGAATCCATCATGCACTACACACCTATCATATTGTCATGGTCTCCCAATAGTAAATGACCAGCATGCATAGGAACTACATCACCTAACACTTCATCCAAATATCTCCCAATTAAAAATGCCACTAGCACTTGCTTGTTCACCCTAACCTCTCCACACTCATTAAGCCATTACAACTTATAAGGAGTGCTTAATGAGAGGCAGCCCCAATTTCTCAACCAAAATCATGCTTGCAACATTGATAAAACTACCTCCATCAATTATTAAACTACACATCTTACCCTTAATTAAACATTTGGTGTGGAATATATTCTCCTTTGTTCATCAAGATCTATCTTTTCTTGTGCATTGAGGGCTTGCCTCACCACTAGTGGTTCGACCTGGACTGGTTGCTCAACTTCTTCATCAGTTCAATCCTCCAACTCAGGCATATCACCTCCATCACTATCTTCTAATTCAATTACCCCATCTCGCAAATACATGATCTCCCTATTGGGACATTGGTTTGCCTTATGATTCGAACCCAAACACTTGAAGCATTTGATGTCTCTTTGCTTAGTGCTAGGATTTTGATCATTAGATGTAGGTGCACCTTTAGAGGCTGTCCACTTTTTATTGGACTTATCCTTATTGTCATAGGACTTATCCTTCCTCTTTTACTCCTTGAGCCATTTAGGACCCCAAGAATTTGAATGTCCCGAAGTGTAGCCCTTGCTGAAGCTTTTTCCCTTCAATTACTTCTCAATCTCCATAGCCATGCTTACCATGTTCTCCAACTCCAAGTATTGGTGAAGCTCTGACACGTTGGCTATCTTTTTGTTTAGACCAGCAAGGAAGTGAGCCATTGTAGCCTCTCTATCCTCCTCTATGTTAGCTCTTATCATAGCTATCTCCATCTCCTTCTGGTAATCTTCCACGCTCTTCGTGCCTTGTCTCAATGTTTGGAGTTTTTGGTGCAACTCCCTATAGTAGTAACTTGGCACGAATCTCTTTTTGATGATACGTTTCATCTCATCCTAGGTTTTAACCAGTCTTTCTCCAGTTCGTCTTTTACTAACCGTCAATTGATCCTACCAAACAGCAGCGTAATCAGAGAACTTAACTATCGCCAGCTTCACCTTCTTCTCCTCAGAATATTTGTGGCAGGCAAATATCATCTCTACTTTCCTTTCCCACTCTAAGTAGGCATCTGCATCATTCCTTCCTTGAAATGGTGCCATCTTCATTTTGATGCTGCCAATATTTCTATCTACTTTTTTAGTCTCTTCCTCCTCTCTGCCTCTTTCATCTCTTCCTCTATGACCACCTCTATTTTGGCCTCTATCTCCTCTACCACCAAGCATTGTTTCGGCCTCCATACCACTCTTCATCATCAAATCCATCTTCATCTTGCTCCTCCTCATAGTGATAATGATTATGAACTAGAGGGTTCTCTCTTCTTCTTGTCCCATTATTCCTGAAGATTCATCTTGAATAGTTCTGAGAATCCTATCTTGTCTTTCAAAGTTTCTATCTTGCTGCTCAAACTTGTATTTGACTTCAAGGAACATAGTCTCCATTCTCTTGAACTGATTTTGCATTGCTTCAAGAGAAAAGAATGTATTTTATTGGTCTTCTCTACTCCCATCACTGTTTCCATCTTTATTGCTATTATAAGACATGATTAGTTCTTGCAAGAAAACATTAGAAGCCTCACAACACTCCCTCACGTGTTTCTCTCCAAAATAGAATTTCCCACTCATGTTTTACCAATAATATGGTTTTTATCTATATAATCTCACACTCTTGCCTTCTTCAACTCAAGTGCCTCCTTTATTGTTACTCTTCAGAATCACTTCCACAAGATCAAGGAAATTAACGAGCAACAAGTTCAAGTAAAAGCAACAAGATAACGACCTTAACAAAGAGAGCAAATAGATGAAACAAACTTAGAGTAAAATATTGTACGGATAGAAAATAAATCAAAGTACCAATACATAGATAAAGTACCAATACATAGATGAAGGGTAGTGTAGGCAACAATTCTTGTGTCAATTGAACAATTATGAGTGCAATAATTGTTCAAATCAATGTAGAGAAGCAAAAATAGGTACCAAAATAAGAAATAAACCAGAAAAAAGCAAACAAAAAAATAATATGACAAACTCACGAAACCCGAGACCAAATTATTATTATTTATATTTTTTATCCCAATCTGCCAAAATTCCAAAAATTGAACAAAAGATTCAAAGAAAACGTTTCTTGATAGTTTCTTGAATGAAAGAAAGACAATATAGATGAATATTGAATTGATAAGAACAAATCTTGAATGAAAGATCAAACAAAGATTCAAAGAATCACAATCTTGGATGTTTCTTGATCAATCTTGAAATTTCTTTTCCTTTCTTTCTAATTTTTTTTAATTGATGATCAAGACAACAAAGAATCAATTAAAGAAACAAGAATATAAAGAACAATAATGGCATATTCATTCCAGGGAATTAAGCCCTAATTTTATTTATTTTTTCTAAGGAATCAATAAAGAAAATAATGAAAGATACGTACGAGTTCAATAGAATTAAGCCAAAGCTCTGATACCAACTGATACAGAAACTCCGTGAAAACATGATTCTTAAAACTCTCTAATCCTATTAAATCAAATCCCCAATCTTTCTATTTTAAGAACATGCTAGTTCAAACCTCAATGATATGTAATTGAGACCCAAACCTAAAGAAAAATATAAGAATTGAGCATGCCACAAAGCAATTACCTTGATAAGTGATGCAATCTTTGAAATTACAACAAGAAGAACATGCCTTTCTTGAAGAGAATATCTCTGAATTTCATTAATCAACTAATATGAAGTTTACAAGGATAAAATAAGGTATTATACCCTTGCTCACGTCCTAACCCTAAAAGGAATAGGTTACAAACCCATTTAATGCTAAAAACAAGGCTAATCCTAGCTAGTTTAGGAGTTATAGCTGCAATCTGATCCTAATCCACTTAGGATTGGGCTAAACTAACTTAAATAAGACAAAAATAAATTAAATAAACCTAAGGAGCAGGAATGGGCCTAATGGAGGTGTAAAATAAACTAAGGCAAGCTTACAAATAAATATCCAGTCCATAACAAGTATTTTGGCCTTAATAAATAAAGGATAAATAACAAGCCCAATGTATTAAATTAAGCCCATAAAAATAATTGAACTTGTCTTGAAATTTGGCTAAGTATTAGGCCCTCCACACGCCCTCTCTAGAAGAATCACAAGCTTGAGTACTCCACTTGAATTCTCCATGGATAGTTCGGCCTTGTCGTCAAGGTGAGATGTAAGGTGACTTTGAAAAAATGCGTGTAAGTACTTGTTTAAGCCTTGCTGCTTGTTGCCTTGTAATAGGTCCACTTGGCAAAGTAAGCTCGTCTTGGCACGTGGCACCTTGATCTCCATTGCTGCCATGGCTTCTCATATCAATAATATAATGAGATGAGGGCTGTAAGACAACTTTTGAATCGTTTTAATGGACGAACTTTCTAGAATTTGGATTTCTTCAAGAGAGTTGTGATTGCCTTCTTGGTTACTTCAAGAAATTAATTTGCAACAACAAGTAAGTACTTGCAATGTGAATTAGTTTATGATTTCTTTGGGATTGGGTCTCAATTCATGAAATTGGGGTTGATCTATCATGTTTTTGGGATAGAAAGTTGGGGTAGTGAACCAATAGAATTAGGGGAGTTTCAAGAACTCAGATTTTTTGGGGTTTCCGTATCATCTTGGTATCAGAGCTTTGGCTTAATTCTATTGAACTTATACGTATCCTTTATGCTTTCTTGTTTGTTTCTTTGAAAATCTCACAAAAATTTGTTTCTTTTTGGTTGAGACAAATCTGACCTTTCATGTTCTTTGTGTCTTTTTGAATTCTTGTTGCTTTCTTGATCTTCAGACCTTGATTAGAAAAAAAACGTGAAAAGGAAAGAAAAAGGAATCAGAAAAGAAAAAATGTGAAAAAGAAAGAAAAAGGAATCAGAGAAGAAAGAAATCGTGAAAAAAAGAGAAAATTTCAGATCGATCTAGATAGTTTTCTTTGAATCATATATGCTATTCTTGTCAATCCAGAATTGGACAATCATTTCTTAGCATAAATTCAGGTATTAAACTCAAATTAGCTTGATTTTTTTGAAAGAATTATTAAAACACATTGAATTACCTTTCTTTCAATTTGGGGCAGATTTGAACTTGTTCCTCTAAGTTCTAGGTTTTTGGTAAGTTTAGTTATCATTGGTGTGTCTTTCTTTGTTTCTTTATTTAATTTCTTGTTTGGGCCTATCTTTGCCTCTAACAATATCATTCAATTACTTATAAGAATCATTGCATACACATTCTTCTTCCATGTATTGGCATAGAAAATTTGTTGTTGTCCATTCATTATATTTGCTTCTAGTTTTTGTTCATTTCATTTTCTTGTTAGGATTTATCTCGTTCTTTTCTAATTAATTTGCGTTGTTTGCTATTTTCTTGTTATTGCTTGAATTTCTTTCTAAAGAGAAACTTTCAAGGCATCACTTGAGAGGTAAAAGGCAAGAGATTGCGAGTCTATCTAGTGAAAAGCCAATAATTTGTGTGAAACACAAGTGGTTAAAATTTTGTTCTAAAGTGAATCACATTAGGAAGTGCTAGTGAGGTGCTTTCTAACATTTTTTTGCAGTTTTTAACATGATGTCTAACGAAAGTCATAATAATGCAATGAAGAAAGATCAAGGGAATCCAACATATCAGAACTTCACTTTGCAAGCCATGTATCGTCAATTTGAGAGGCTTAACTCGAGGTTTGATGATATGGAATAAAGGTTTGAGAGATTAAAGGAGGAATCACAATCTGTTGGCAGACGAGATTTAAGAAATAGAAGAGATACTACAACTCCGATCCGAAACACATACAATTATGAAGAGTATGATGATTTTTATGAGGATGACGAGGAGGAGTGTTATAGGGGTAGAAATCAAGGTAGAGGTGGATGATATGGTAAGGGCAGATTTAGAGGTGGTAATATAGCAAGAAATGAAATAGGAAGGGAAGAAGAAGTAGAAAGAGTGGACAAGAATATTGGTAGCATCAAGATGAAGACACCTCCTTTTCAAGGGAAAATGATGTAGATGCCTACCTAGAGTGGTAAAGGAAAGTTGAGATGATATTTGCTTGTCACAACTACTTAGAAGAGAAAAAGGTTCAGTTAGCGGCAGTTGAATTCTCATACTATGTTGCTGTTTGGTTGGATCATGCTATTGAGTAGAAGAAGAATTAATGAAAGGCTTGTTGAGACCTGGGAAGAAATGAAGGCCATAATGAAGAAACGCTTTGTCCCTAGCTATTACTATAGGGAGTTGGACCAAAGGCTCCAGTCTTTGACATAAAGTACAAAGAGTGTGGAGGACTATCATAAGGAGATGGAAATATCCATGATTAGCCCTAATATTGAAGACGATAAGGAGGCCACCATGGCAAGGTTTCTTGCTGGTTTGAACAAAGATATAACCAATATGGTGGAGATGCGTCATTACGTGGAAATTGAGGAAATGGTTAACATGGCCATGAAGATTGAAAGGAAATTGAAGAGTAAGGGCCTAATAAGACATACAATTTTGGTTCTTCAAGTTCATGGAGTTCCAAATGGCCTAAGAAGGAGTAGAAGGGAAAGGACAAGTCCAAAGGACAAGTCCAATGACCACAAGGACAAGTCCAAAGACAAGGGGACAACCTCTAAAGATACCAATTCTAACTCTAATATTGTTAATACATCTTCTAAGTATAGAGATATCAAATGTTTCAAATGTTTAGGTTCTGTTCATATAACTTGTCAATGCCCAAATAGAAAAATTATGCTTTTGAGGGATGATAGAGGAATTGAATCTCAAGAGAGTGAAGATGAAGAAATGCCTCCATTATAGGAATGCAGTGATGTGGAGGTGGAAAGACCTATCCAAGTCGAAGCTCATGTGCTTAGGCATGCTCTTAATATGCAAGAGAAGACTAAGGTGGATGAGCAAAGAGAAAATATCTTCCATACCCATTGCTTGATTAATGGTAAGATGTGTAGTAAGATTATAGATAGAAGAAGTAGCACCAATGTAGCTAGTACAGTTTTGGTGGAGAAGTTAGGGCGGCCTATTATCAAACATCGTAGCCCATACAAGCTGCAATGGCTCAATTAATGTGGGGAAGTGAAGGTGCAAAAGCAAGTTATGGCTGCATTCTTCATTGATAGATATTTAGATGATGATACAACTAGCATTGGCAAGGATGGCAAGGAGGTTCATCGCCACAACACTACTCAACAAGACAAGTTTTCTATGTCTAGTAGACCAATTACAAGGCAACAAGCTTCAAAGCTCAAGCAAGCTATGCAAGGATTTGTTCAAGGCTTAATCACATCTTAAATTCATGATGAGGCCAAGACATCTATGGTGGAACACCAAGGCATCCAAAGCTTGTAATTTTGCTAAGGGAGGCATGAAGAGGCTAGTACTTAGCTAATTTTGAAGACAAGCTCAACATTTCTTATAAAAGGGCTGATTGCATTATTTGGGCTTGTAATTTCATTGCTTTTATTTAGTTTAAGTTTTGAACTTGTTTTATGGGCTGTTTGTATTAAGCCAATTGTTTTCTTTAGAAGTTTAGCTCATCTTATATTTTCTATCATATAAATAGAATGAGATGAGGGTTGTAAGAAAACTTTTGCGTGATTTGATGAATAAAATTTCCAGAATTTGGGTTTCTTTAAGAGAGGTGTGATTGCCTTCTTGGTTACTTCAAGAAATTAATTTGCAACAATAAGTACTTACAACGTGAATTAGTTTCTGATTTCTTTGGGATTGGGTCTCAATTCACGAAATTAAGGTTTGATCTAGCATGTTCTTAGGATAGAAAGTTGGGATAATGAATCAATAGAATTAGGGGGTTTCAAGAACTCAGATTTTTTGGGGTTTCTATATCATCTTGGTATCAGAGCTTTGGCTTAATTTTATTGAACTCATATGTATCTTTTTATGGTATCTTGTTTGTTTCTTTGAAAATCTCACAAATTTTTTTTCTTTTGGTTGTGACAAATTTGACCTTTCATGTTCTTTTGTGTCTTTTTGAATTCTTGTTTCTGAATTCGTTTTCTTATTCTCTTTTAGTGAATCTTTGCTTTCTTGATCTTCAGACCAAAATAAAAGGAATCAAAAAAGAAAGAAATCATGAAAAAATGAAAAAAGAAATAAAAAATTAAAAAAGAAAGAAATCGTGACAAAACAAAAAAAGAAAGGAAAAGGAATCAGAAAAGAAAAAATCGTGAAAAACACAAAAAAAGAAGAGAGAAAATTTCAAATTGATCAAGATAGTTTTCTTTGAATCATATATGAAATTCTTGTCAATCCAGAATTGGACAATCATTTCTTTGGCATAGATTCAGGTTGTAAACTCAAATTAGCCTAATTTGTGTGCAAGAATCATTAAAACACATTGAATTACTTATCTTTCAATTTAGGGAAGATTTGAACTTGTTCCTCTAAGTTCTGAGTTTTTGGGTGAGTTTAGTTATCATTGGTGTGTCTTTCTTTATTTCTTTGTTTAATTTGTTTTTTATGCTTATCTTTGCCTCTAACACATTGAATTGGATAATTTCGCACTCATATGGTTCAATTAATTATAAGAATCATTGCATACACATTCTTCATCAATTTGAGAGGCTTAATTCTAGGTTTGATGATATGGAAGAAAGGTTTGAGAGATTGAAGGAGGAATCATAATCTGCTGGTAAAGGAGATTCGGGAAATAGAAGAGATGCTACTACGTTGATCCGAAACACATACAATTATGAAGAGTGTGATGATTTTGATGAGGATGAAGAGGAGGAGTCACATAGGGGAAGGAATCAAGGCAGAGGTGGACGATATGGTAGGGGCAGATTTAGAGGTGGTAATATAACAAAAAAAGAAAGTGGAAAGGAAGAAGAAGTAGAAAGAGTGGACAAGAATATTGGTAGCATCAAGATGAAGATACCTCCCTTTCAAGGGAAAAATGATGCAGATGCCTACCTATAGTGGGAAAGGAAAGTTTAGATGATATTTGCTTACCACAACTACTCAGAAGAGAAAAAGGTGAAGTTGGTGGTAGTTGAGTTCTCACACTATGCTGTTGTTTGGTGGGATCAATTGCTATTGAGTAGAAGAAGAGTTAATGAAAGGCTTGTTGAGACATGAGAAGAAATGAATTCCATAATGAAGAAACGCTTTGTACCTAGCTATTACTATAGGGAGTTGCATCAAAGGCTCCAATATTTGACACAAGGTACTAAGAGCATGGAGGAATATCATAAGGAGATGGAAATAACCATGATCAGGGCTAATATTAAAGAGGATAGCGAGGCCACCACGGCAAAGTTTCTTGCTGGTTTGAACAATATAGTTGATGTAGTGGAGTTGCATCGCTACGTGGAAATTAAGGAAATGGTTAATATGGCCATGAAGATTTAAAGGCAATTGAAGAGTAAGGGCTCTAACAAGGCATACAATTTTGGTTCTTGAAGTTCATGGAGTACCAAATGGCCTAAGAAGGAATAGAAGGGAAAGGACAAGTCCAATGACTACAAGGACAAGCCCAAAGACAAGGGGACAATCTCTAAAAGTACCAATTCTAACTCTAATGCTATTAATACAACTTCTAAGCTTAGAGATATCAAATGTTTGGGTTCTGGTCATATAGCTTCTCAATGCCCAAATAGAAAAATTATACTTTTGAGGGATGATGGGTGAATTGAATCTCAAGAGAGTGAAGATGGAGAAACGCCTCCATTAGAGGAATGTAGTGATACGTCAACAACCTAGAGTTAATGTCTAGATTACCTCCGTTTCAATGATTGTTCTCAATACCTAAATTCAATCAATCTAACATGACCCTTCACCCCTAAAACAGCAAGGAATTGGTAACAAAGAGTATAAAGATAGCAATAATTGGATTGACGCCACAAGTTATAACTTAGTTGATAAGTTGAATCAATCCTTAAGGTAAAACAAGCAATAATCCGAATTCTCTCTTGAAGAAGACTTTCCATTTTTTTTATTCACTTCTGATCTGAAGTTCACGCAAAAAGTAAGGGTTTAAATACCCTTGTGTAATACAAACCCTAACAAAGATAACCGAAAAATCCTAAAGAAAGCCCAAAACATCAAGAAAGGCCTTCTTGAAACAAATCTGCCCAAAAACAAATACCACACAGATTTGGGCTGCAAAACTAATTAAAATAGCCTAATCTTAGTCCAAATAGGATAAGGAAACAAGAAAACATAGAAGACTAACTTAAGAGAAGAGGATTGGGTTTTTAAACAAGGCCTACACGCTTGGTTCCTTAAAATAAAACATGCACATGACCTTTTTATTGAAGCACATGCATACTTAACACAAATCAGCCCATGACAAAGTCTAAAAGAAGTCTATACGCCGTTTACAAAACAAAATAAGCCCACATTGATTAGACTTGTGCCTCTAAAAATTGGCTAAGTGTTAGCCCTCTTAGTTTAATACCTCCAATGTATAGACACACTTAGGCATCTTCCTAAGTTCTTCCCCAAGCTTGATCAACAAAATTTCTTGAAGTTCTTATGAAACAAAAGCATGTGCATAAATCTGAAATTGTGCCTTGAGCTTATTGGAGCATGACCTTGTAATTGGACCCATTGGCATCCTCAAGTCTCCATTGCCCTGATGAATTGCATCATCCCTCACTCCACAAAAGGATTCGTCCTCGAATCAAGACCTACATTATCAAAGGAAGATAGATTAGAAACATTAAAAGTAGTAGAAACACAATACTCACCTGGCAACTCCACCTTATAGGCATTGTCATTGATGTATTCAAGCACTTGAAAAGGACCGTAGCCTCTAGGATCGAGCTTAGACTTCCTTTTTTGAGAAAATCTTTCTTTCCTGAAGTGCACCCAAATCCAATCTCCTGCCTCAAACTTCATCACCTTGTTCCCTTGATTGGCTATTTGAGCATACTTCTTGTTCTTTTCCTCAATGTGCTGCCTAGCTTTCTCATGTATTGTTTTAACCAATTCGGCCCTTTCCTGCCCATCTACATTAACAATCTCATTCAAGGGTTTAGGCAATAAAACCAATGGAGTTAATGGGTTAAAACCATACACAATCTCAAATGGAGAATAACCTGCAGACGAATGAATGCTTCTATTATATGCAAACTCAATCTCCTAAGTTTTCAAATTTTTTCCCACAACAGCATGCAATAAAGACCTATTAACTACTTCCATTTGACTATCTGTTTGGGGATGACAAGTTGTAGAAAACAAAAGTTTAGTTCCCAATTTATTCCACAGAACATGCCAAAAGTGACTTAACAACTTAGAATCCCTATCTGAAACAATGGTTTTAGGAATGCCATGCAACCTAACAACATCCCTAAAAAACAAATCACCAATATGTGTAGCATCATCAAATTTATGATATGCAATAAAATAAGCCATTTTACTAAATCTATCAACTACAACAAAGATGTTATCATGTCCTTTCCTAGTCCTAGGCAATCCTAACACAAAATTCATAGATATATCAACCCAAGGACTATTAGGGACAGGTAGAGGAGTGTACAAACCACGTGGTTGCACCTTGGATTTGGCTTGTCTACATGCTACACAACTAGAGCAAACTCTTTCAATATCCTTGTTCATGTTAGTCCAATAAAAATGCTCTTTTAATATGTCAAGTGTTTTATCAATCCCAAAATATCCCATTAAACCTCCATCATGAGACTCCTAACAAGCATTTCTCGCATCGAACAAGTAGTAATGCTTAGTTTATTATCTCTAAGAAAATATCCATCATTCCTATAAAACTTTTAAAAAGCAACTTGTTCACATGCATCATACACATTAGCAAATTCAGAATTTGATTTGTACAAGTATTTTACATAATCAAACCCAATCAACTTAGAACTAAGAAAAGAGATTAGAGCATACCTCCTAGACAATGCATCAGCAATCACATTTTCTTTACCTTGCTTGTATTTCACAACATATGGGAATGTCTCTATGAATTCCAACCACTTAGCACGTCTTTTATTCAACTTACATTGGCCCTTAAGATGCTTCAAACTCTCATGATCAGTGTGAATCACGAATTCCTTTGGCCATAGATAATGCTGCCAAGTTTGTAGAGCTCTTACCAATGCATACAACTCCTTGTCATAAGTGGAATACTTCAATTGAGCACCTTCAACTTCTCACTAAAATAAGCAACGGGACACCTTCCCTGCAACAAAACAGCACCAATACCTATCCCAGAGGCATCACATTCAATCTCAAAAGTAGAAGTAAAGTTTGGTAAACTCAAAATAGGTGCAGAGCAAAGTTTTTCTTTCAAGGTGTTAAAAGTAATTTCCTGCGCCTCTCCCCACTTAAATCCTACCTCCTTTTTGACAATCTCAGTCAATGGAGCTGCAATGGAAATAAAATCTTTTACAAACCGCCTACATAAACTAGCAAGTCCATGAAAAGATCTTACCTGAGTAACACTTGTAAGTCTTGACCATTCCCTAATTGCCTCTTTTCTTGGTCCACTTCAATTTCCATTAGAAGAAACAACATAACCAAGAAATATGACACTATCCATGCAAAATGTACACTTCTTTAACTTAGCATACAACTTTTTTGAATTAAGTGCATCTAACACAATCCTAAGATGCTCAATATGCATCAATGCTTTTGCTATAGATCAATATGTCATCAAAATACACCACAACAAATTTACCAATAAATGACCTCAAAACATGATTCATCAAATGCATAAATGTACTAGGAGTATGAGTTAAGCCAAAAGGCATCACAAGCTACTCATATAAACCATGTTTTGTTTTAAAAGCAGTTTTCTATTTATCCCCAATTTTCATTCTAATCTGATAGTAACCACTCATAAGATCAATTTTGGTAAACACAAATGTATCATGCAATTTATCAATCATATCATCCAATCTAAGTACAGGATGGCGATAATTTACCGATATCTTGTTAACAGCTCTGCAATCCACACATATGCGCTAACTCCCATCCTTCTTTGGAACCAATAACACTGAGACAGCATAAGGACTAAGACTCTCCTTGATGTGTCCCTTTTGTAGCAACTCTTCCACTTGCTTTTGGAGTTCCTTAGTTTCTTCAGGATTAGCCCTATAAGCAGGTCTATTTGGAATCTATGCCGTAGCATGAAATCAATCTGATGTTCTATTCCTCTAATGGGAGGTAACTCCTCATGGAAAACATCTCTATACTCCTACAGAAGAGAAACAACACTACTACAAGGTCAAGGTCAAGGTCGGATTCATTAAAATAAGCTTCCTTATATAAAAGTAAAAACAAGCATCTCCTTTCCGCACAAGCAACCCTTACATCTCTCATTTTTGCATAGAAGTTTGTTTCTTTCTACCCTCTCTCTCATTTGGGCCTTTTAATTGAATTTCTTTTGAGGTCTCTTTCCCCACTTTTCTTCTCTCACTCTCAGCCTCACTTTCTGTCTTTTCTTTTGATTTAAATTTCTTCTACCCTTTTGCAAGGTTCTCGACCTTCTCTTCAACTTTTGTATCATAATGATTTTCCTGAAAATTTTCGGCCTTTCTCTGTTGCATTGCCTCCATTTTTTTAATTGCATTTGGCCCTTATATACCTCTTTTGGTGCCAATGGAGCAAGAAAAATTTTCTGACCTCCCATAGTAAATGTGTACCTATTCTTAAAACGATCATGTAACACTCTTCTATCATATTACCAAGGTCGACCAAGCAATAAATGACTAGCATGCATAGGTACAACATCACAACGTACTTGATCTGAATACTTACCAATGGAGAAAGATACAAGGACTTATTTATTTACCTTGATATCCCCTATATCATTCAGTCATTGTAGCCTATACGGTCTAGGTTGTTTTAAGCACTCCAACCCTAGTTTTTCTACCATCAATGTACTAGCCACATTAGTGTGGCTCCCCCTATCAATGATCAGGCTACAAATCTTCTCATTCATGAGGCATCTAGAATGAAAAATGTTTTCCCTTTGCTCAATTCCATCTTCCTTCACTTGAGTATTCAAAACATGCCTAGTAATAAGTAATTCACCCGTAGGTGAATCCTCAACTTCCACATCAGAACAATCCTCCAACTTAGGCATGGAAGCCAAATCATCTTCTTCCTCCTTAGACACAACATCTCCTCCTCGGACAAACAATGTTTTCTTGTTTGGGCATTGAGAAGCAATATAACCAATGCCATGACATTTAAAGCATTTAATAGTCCTATGCTTTTTAGAATTGGAACTAGAAGAACTAGGAGTTTTAAAAGTACCTCTTGGATCTGTCTTGTTCTTCTCCACCTTTGTCTTGTCTTTGATCTTCTTATCCTTCTTGGACCATTTGGAGTTCCAATTTGTAGTAAAATTTGGGTAAGAAGCCTTACTGGAGCTTTTGTACTTGAGTTGTCTCTCCACCTTCATATCCATATTCACCATCTCCTCTAACTCCACATAATGGTGCAATTCAATAACATTGGTAATGTATTTGTTCAAACCAGCTAAGAAATGTGCCATGGTGGCTTCTCTTTCATCTTTTACATTAGCCCTAATAATGGCTATCTCCATCTCCTTATGGTACTCGTCTACACTTTTGGTGCCTTGTCTTAAAGTTTAGAGCTTTGATGAAGCTCCCTATAGAAGTAACTACGCACAAACCTCTTCTTCATAGCCCTCTTCATTTTGACCCAAGTATCAGTAGGATCCTCTCCATTCCTTCTTCTATTCAAAACAACTGATCCCACCAAACAAGTCCATAATCATGAAATTCCAAAGTAGCTAGCTTCACCTTCTTCTCATCTGAGTAGTTATGACATTCAAAAATTGTCTCCACCTTTCTTTCCCATTCTAAGTAAGCTTCGGGATCATTCTTACCTTGGAAAGATGGTATTTTCATCTTGATACTACCCAAGTTTCTATCCATACGCTCAACCCTGTCTTCTTCCCTTGCATTGTCTCGGCCTCTATAGCACCTCTTCCTCTATCAATCTGTCCCCCTCTTCCACTGATTTTGTCCCTATGCCACTCTTCTTCATCTTCCCCATCACCATTTTCATCTTCATACTCATAGCGCACAGGAGTTGGCTCCCTAGCATTTTGCCTCCTTGTTGCACCATTAGTTGAAGCCTCTCTTTGTAAATTCCTAATGGCTTGGTCTTGTCTATTACATTTATCACTGACATCCCTTAACAAATTATCAATACTTTGGAATTGTTGTTGCATAGCCTCCAAAGTAAAGAATGTGCTTTGATCAGCCTCACTATTCTTTTCATCCTAGTCACTACCTTTACTATCCTTTGAATTGGTCATGATGTAAAACTTGCAAAAATACATTAAAACAGCTCCTCTCACACTCCCTCACATGTTTCTCTCTAAATCAGAATGGATACCCTTATGTTTCACTTAAGAAGATGGCTTTTACCCTCAAATGAGCTTACATACTCTTGCCTTTTACCATCTAGATTCTAGCACAGTTTTACTTGTCCAGATCAATCACTACCAACCAAATAAGCACAACAGTAACTTAATTCAAAAGGAAAAACAAAGGATACCTAAAGAAAGGAAGAAAAAACACAAAACTAGATGCAATTTAATGTAAAGAAAACAAGAAACATGAAAATAAACACATACTAGATGGAGAAAACATATGTGAGTGATTTTTGATGCCAACTGAGCAATATGAAACAAGATTACTCAATTCAAGCATAATGGAAAGAAAAAACAAAACTAGGAATTAAACTCAACCCTAAACCCGAATTGACAAGAATGTTTAAATCTACCCTAATAACTTAGGAATTGAGAGCTAAGTAATTAGATTAAAGACACATGTTTTGAGTGCAAGAAAGTAAACCTTGAAACTTCTTACTGCAAGAAAGCAAGTCTCGATGAATTTACTAAATGAAGGATGTGTTCTTGAAGAGTCTTGAATAATAAAGATGAATCTTGATGCTAGAATTAGCAATCTTGACAAATCTTGCAAGCAAATCAACTCAAATACACAAAGATTCACAATCTGGATGAATTCTTGATCAATCTTGATTTTCCTTTTTTCTTTTTATTTTTCTCTTTTTTTTTTGAATTTGAATGATGAACTAACTATAATAATCAAGAAAAAATATAAAATTAAAGATAAAGATTAAATTTAAAACCTAGGCTCTGATACCAAAGATTATACGGCAACAACCTAGAGTCAATATCTAAATCACCTCTGTTTCAATGATTGTTCCCAATACCTAAATTCAATCAATCTAACACGACCCTTCACCCCCAAAACAGCAAGAAATTGGTAACAAAGAGTATAAAGATTGCAAGAATTGAATTAATGCCACAAGTTAGAACTTACTTGATAAGTTGAATCAATCCATAAGGTAAAGTAAGCAAGAATCTGAATTCTCTCTTAAAGAAGACTTTTAATTTTTTAATTTTTTTATTCATGTCTAATATGAATCTTACACATAAAACAAGGGTTTAAATACCCTTGTACAATACAAACCCTAACAAAGATAACCTAAAAACCCTAAAGAAAGCCCAAAATATCCAGAAAGGCTTTCTTCAAACAAATCTGCCCAAAAGCAAATTCCACACAGATTTGGGCTTCAAAACTAATTAAAATTGCCTAATCTTAGTCCAAATAGGATAAGGAAACAAGAAAACATAGAAAACTAATTTAAGAGGGGCAGATTGGGTTTTTAAACTAGGCCCACATGCTTGGTTCATTAAAATAAAATAGGCACATGACTTTTTTAATGAAGCACATGCATACTTAACACAAATCATCTCATGAAAAAGTCCAAAAGAAGTCCACATGCCCTTTACAAGATAAAATAAGCCCAAACCCATTGATTAGTCTTGTGCTTGTGAAAATTGGCTAAGTGTTAGCCCTCTTGGTTTGATACCTCCAATGTATATACACACTTAGGCGTCTCCCTAAGCTCTTCCCAAACTTGATCAACAAAACTTCTTGAAGTTCTTGTGAAACAAAAGCTTGTGCATAAATTTGAAATTGTGCATTGAGCTTATTGTAGTTTCATCATGGTTGATCTATTATAGACATATATAGTCTATGCATATACATATATATATGTGTGTGTGTGTGCGTGTGTGTGTGTGTGATTGTGTGTTTATATATATATATATATCCTGCTTGTCTTCTTTTCTATCTCCAGTTGGTATATGTAAGTGGATCAGTGATGGAGATGGTTACCATTACTTTATATAACCTATAGATGGGCATCATGTATAGTGAATGGCTCATAGTAAGGTATCCATATGGAAGAGCTACAAAAGTTTTTGGGTAATACCATCCATATATATCTAGGGGTGGTAAGCAACACATATTGGGTAACTGTAGTAAGGTTAGGTCTTACACCATTATGGACACCTCATTATATAGTAAGTGCATATGATATGATATGATAATAGGCACATATCATATGCCAGTATATATAAATATTATCTTGGTTAGGTATTTGTACATGACCCATGCATATAACCAACCAATAGGGTATATTCTACTAGTATGTGTGTACTTTTACCCTTATATGATATGTGCTACCAGGTACGAGGCAACTCAAATGTGGTAACTAATTGTGTATGTAATTCCTCAGTAATTCAACCTTAATAAGTATTTATTACACAGATGACATTCCCAATTATGGTACAATATCCCATATGTAATTATTTGTTCATATACCAACCACCTATTTGGGTATTATGTATGCATTACTAGTATTATCCCAATATGTGGTTATTAGTTAATGTAGGGATACAAACATTTGAGTAAATTGTGTATGTAGCAAACTATGAGTGGGCATATGATATCAATCTATGTTGTTATGGGGTATAACTTGGCTACTATGGGCCAGATATAAGTCACTGATCCCTGTATGGCATGTAGTGTATACATAATTAATATGTGTTAATTAACAGCCATTAATGCCAATGGTAGGGATGTTCAATGGTTGTATTATTAGTGGATACCCATAATGATTAGTTATAAAGTGGGAAATACCTTACATACTTAGTGTAAGCCATACTACATTCTATGTATTTTAGAGCACATACCATTTATGATATATCTGTTGTATATCACTTATATGGCATAACTTCTGACGTGGGATATGTTATCAACTAATGGTATACCTTTGAAATATTGAATACATGCACTCCATATAATGAGTATAAATAGTGTTGAAAAATGACCAAATTGTACACCCCTTGTGATGGAGGTATCATAATCAATATGGTTGCTATTCATTGTCATATCATGCCCTTGGATGCAAAAGGAGTATATAGGTGATATCTAACCAACATATTAAAGGTGCATTGATGAGTTCCCCTAACCAGGATTATATGTGTAAATTATGGTAACCACACCCTTATAAGTTAATATGGACCTTGTAACATTACAGGTCTGTGGGTATATGCAATTCATAACCCATCCCCAGGTATTAGTATGATTGCCTTGGTTACCCACACACATTTGTATTGTGCCATACAATATTATTTATGTACAAGGCATAATATATGCATAGGTAATTATAATACAGTGATATGTCACTGTATACATATCATACTTGGTCAATGTATATAGGTAGAACTTATGACATACCATGTAGTAATTTGGTTGAGTAACATTAGGTTATCTATATAACACAAAGAAATACAAATATGATTATCCTATGTGGTACTACACCCATGGTCTGGATATATAGGTATAATGTACCCTACAATGTGCTTACACTATAGTATGTAAGCACGAGTATAGCATAAATGGAAAGTTACACTATAGGTATTATCCACATATAGTAATGGTTGTGTATACTTACTTGGTATTATATGCATATTATAAGCATGTAATCATACCCATATGGGGGATGATATACCACACTCCCCACTTGCTATATCTAATAAGGTTACACCATGTTATGTGTATATCATAAAAGACCCCATCATATGTATGGATGTCATGTATAATGGTAAGTATGATATTATATAACCACATTGATATTACCAATGCATCAATTTACATCCACTAACCATATTATACTAATATATACTGATACAAGAAACCATGGAAGCAATGGAGATCACAGTGCCACACGCCAAGACAAGCTTGCTTTGCCAAGCGGACCTGTTACAAGGCAAAGTGTAGCAAGGCTTAAACAAGCACTTCAAGGGTTTGTTCAAAGTCACATTACATCTCACTTTGATGACAAGGCCGAACCATCCATGGAGAATTCAATTGGAGTAGTCAACCTTGTGATTCTTCTAGAGAGGGCACATGGAGGGGCTAATACTTAGTTAAATTTCAAGATAAGTTCAATTATTCTTATGGGCTTAATTTAATACATTGGGCTTATTATTTATCCTTTATTTATTAGGGCCAAAAGACTTGTTATGGACTGGGTATTCATTTGTAAGCTTGCCTTAATTTATTTTATGCCTCCATTAGGCCCATTCCCTTCCCTTAGGTTTATTTAAGTTATTTTGACTTATTTAAGTTAGTTTAGCCCAATGCTATATGAATTAGGATTAGATTGCATTATTGGGCTATAACTCCTAAACTAGTTATGATTAGGCTTGTTTTTAGCATTAAATGGGTTTGTAACCTATTCCTTTTAGGGTTAGGACGTGAGCAAGGGTATAAGACCTTATTTTATCCTTGTAAACTTCAAATTAGTTGATTAATAAGATTCAAAGATATTCTCTTCAAGAAAGGTGTGTTCTTCTTGTTGTTACTTAAAGGATTGCATCACTTATCAAGGTAATTGCTTGTAGCGTGTTCAATTCTTTTGTTTTCCTTGAGTTTGGGTCTCAATTTCATGTAACTGGGGTTTGAACTAGCATGTTCTTAGAATAGAAATATTGGGGATTTGATTCAATAGGATTAGGGGGTTTCAAGAACCTTGTTTTCTTGAGATTTTTGTATCAATTGATATCAAAGCTTTGGCTTAATTCTATTGAACTCATACATATCTTTTATGCTTTCTTGTTAGTTTCTTTGAAAATTTCGTTTCTTTTTGGTTGTGAAAGATCTGATCTTTCACGTTCTTTTGTGTCTTTTTGAATTCTTGTTTCTAAATTCGTGTTCGTGTTTCTTTTAGTGAATCTTTGTTTTCTTGATCTTCAGACCTAAATAAAAAGGAATCAGAAAAGCAAAAACCGTAAAAAATGAAAAAAGAAAGAAAAAAGAATCAAAAAAGAAAGAAATCGTGAAAAAAACAAAAAAAGAAAAGAAATTTCAAAATTGATTAAGAAACATCCAAGATTGTGATTCTTTGAATCTTTGTTTGATCTTTCATTCAAGATTTATTCTATTCATTTAAAATTCATCTATATAGTCTTTTTTTTCATTTAAGAACCAATCAAGAAACGTCCAAGATTGTGATTCTTTGAATCTTTGTTTGATCTTTCATTCAAGATTTGTTTCTTTGTTTATTTCTTATTTTGGTATCTATCTTTTCTTCTCTACATTGATTTGAACAATTGTTGCGCTCATAATTGTTCAATTGACACAAGAATCGTTGCCTACACTACCCTTCATCTGTGTATCAGCACTTTGATTTATTTTTCGTCCGTACAATATTTTGCTTCTAGATTTGTTTCATCTATTCATTTTCTTTGTTAAGGTCGTTATGTTTGTGCTTCTACTTGAACTTGTTGCTTGTTGATTTCCTTTATCTTATTGAAGTGATCCTAAAGTGTAACACCCCATTACCCTAGGGTACACATCGAGACACCCGTAGGTCATTCCGATACGAATCCTAAGATAAGGGAGCGCTACGTGCGATCACTACAGAACTCAAAATGGCATCATATCAATTTAAATAATTAAAGCTGTAACTATAAATCACAAGATTTTTAAAACCAACTTCTTCCTCTTTTCATTACTCAAAAACAACAGTTTATACATCAAATGTACA